>JASANB010002708.1:0-41063 GCA_030248155.1 Sabatieria punctata
GGTAAGGCTAGGAATATTGATAATACCTGTTTAGTGTTCATCAATTTGACTTTAAAGCAAAGTTTGTTATTTGGTGAATATACATTTTTCTTATTCTCTTTCTAAGCGAGTAAAACTATGGAGTGGCTTATTTTGTTAACTTTATATAAGATGCGTTTTGTTCAAGTAGGCCACCAACAGAACAACAATACAATAACGTAGAATCGACGACCGCAATGATTGGCCACTACAATTTACGTATGTACTTTCTAGAACGAGAACCGGAATGGAACGGAAGGAGAATGGAACTGACAGTGACCGGTGGTCGAAAATCTTTTGGTAACACAAATACAAGCAACAAATTCAAACCTACGCTTTGGGTACACCCCTTAGTTTTAGGTTAAAAGGTATGTTAAGGCATAGGTTCTGGCTTTAGTCTTCGATTTAGGCCTGCTAGGCTTGTACACTGTAAAATGTTTTAGGTAACTTTACATAAAAAGGTTGGAAACCATGATGCCAAGCCAACAGATTTTAAGTAAAGCTAGTTTACAACAAAGTTTTTGTAAAAGTTACGAACATGTAATTTCACAGCAGATGTAATGTAAGTTTATAAAAGAGATTATGTAAAAGTTGCGAACATGTAATTCGACAACAGAAGCAATATAAGTTTACATCAAACAACTTGCAGAATCAGTAATGCGTAGGTTTACATCCTATACACTGTAAATATGGATTCTACTTGCTGTAACATTACAAAATTGCTAGCCTACATTTTGAGACAATTGCCAAATTATGCTAAATCCTAAGTGAAAATAAGAACCACACAATAGAACATTTCAAGCCGCTGCCAGCTAATTGCTATCAAGAAAATACATGGAAAAGCTTCCACTGGAAAACCATGCTATCTCCTTAGCTTTCACGATTTCAGATTAAAACTCTCATGTAAGAAAAGAAAGCTATCCCATGTCTCCTACAAAGCACAACAACAAAGTAATGCTCATTTAGAGCTGATGAAGTCCAGAACTTTTGTCCATAGGCTTTTAAAACCTCCTTCTGTTCGGCTGAGATCGACCACTGCGTGACTTTCTTTCAAACAAATGTCCAAAATACAATGAAGTCAGGCCTATTATAAACCTAAAACTAGTCTTAAGCAGATTTGCTGGGGGTTCCCAGATTTGAGCTTCTTGCCTGAACCACTCCCACCGAACGCGAAACAGCACCTCTTCCGACTCCCGATCCATCAGTTCCTCATCTGGACAGACGCCTCCGATCATGTTATCGGCGGTTTTAGCATATTCTTTTTTTCTGTAGCGTGAATTTTTCAAAACCTTTGGCCATTCCTAATACACTCACTCACATGACACCAGTTGATCTTTCGAATAGCATTTTCAAAAACATAATGGAATCAAGTGCGGTTTTTTGCGTAAATTATCATGTTATCGGCGGTTTTAGCGTAATTTTTTTGCTGTAGCGTGAATTTTTTAGAACGATTGGCCATACCTAATACACTCACTCACATGACACCATGCATACATACCTTCACATAGGGGTCTTGGAAGGGCTGATACCCAACCAGCAGACCGAGGAGAACGCGACCGATCGCCCATATGTCGACCTCTTGGGAATACGATTGTTCGGCAACCATCTCTGGCGCATTATAGCATGGAGTGCCGCACAACTGCCTACAATGCTACTTGTTTAGCCAGAAGTTTATTAGAAATAATAAAATACTAATTCGTTCATCAATCAGACACTAGAACGGTATGTGGTATCACCTGAGGACTCGATCGAAAGGATACCATATATGGTGCTACTTAACGATTTGAAGGAAGGACACCATATGGTATCAGCTGAGGCCTCGATCAAAAGGATACCGTATATGTAGTGTATCACTTCTAGTTGAATCGGTACCATATACGGTATGGCTACCTTATACGATTACCGATACCATGTATGTCATTATTTCCCTGACTGATGCAGCGAGTTTTTCTATTTAAAGCGAAACTTCCATACAAAAGTATGTATAGGGAAAGTGGCTAGCCCAACCACTTCTGTTCCATTTAGCGTCGTCTTTCGTGCTCTCGAATTTCGGTGGCTGATGTGATCTTCGTGCTATGTACAACCTCCAAATCGAATTAGCGTATTTTCTTTGTTAACCAGTTGAACCGCAACTGCATGTAAGAAATGTGAAACGCCTGAAAGACATGTAAACTGGCTACATATGTCAGGTACAGTTTATTAGGTATACCGAACCCATACAGAAAATTTGGTATTTTTGGGACTACCTACCCAATAAATAACTACCCATTCCAGGCATCTTGATAAAGACAAGTTTAGTGCTATTTTTATCGAAAAATCCGTGTGATTTCATTGTTTTCTTTGTAACCATTTTTAAAATTTTTGGGGAGCCGAAGCTCCTTTGCACCTGTACACAGTTGCCGTGAGGCCCCAAAGCACTGATAAGACGTGGCGGCCACGTTGGTCGCAGCCAAAACATTTACTCACTCGAATGCGCAACAAGACAACTTTCAATGACACTGGCGCGGTGACCCCATCAGAAACCAACTAACTACCGCCCACCAGCTGGGTAAGCATGCGTGCTGCATTAGTGCTGGCCCACTCTTCCACTGCTCCTGCCTCTGACTAACACTTTGCCACAAGAAACTTGTCCCTCCCAGTGGATGAACGTGCGTAGGTTGGGCCAACGCACAGTGGCTTCACGGCCTAAACCGCTAGGTACGATTTTACTATAATACTATAGTCAAAACGTGGAATTTCTAATCAATGATGGCAAAGGTATTGTGATGAATAATCGATGTTGGTCCAAATACTGTAGACAGGCTCAAAAGCTAGTGCTGCATGTTGCTTATTTTACTAGTCATTAAGTGCAATTTTGCATCAATGATGCCAAGATCTTATAACCGACTGATGTTGGTGGCAAATAGTTGCTGAACTTGATCATGATACGAGGCTTTCGAGAACTTTGGAGACAAAATGTCTAAAATTTGAGTCACGAAAGTGCACCCACACATCTTTTACTACAAAATTGATCAAGATTTTGGCTGAAATTCACCAAAAACTAGTAAAACAGATTTTACTATTGACTCCGTTTGGTAATTTAATTTAATTTTTACTATACTTAACTGGTATTACTAATTTTGTTTTGCTATGCTATAGTAAAATAACAGTATCAGGCGGGCCCGCTCCGATTTCTTCTGACCGATGTATGGCTACTGTCAGTTCTAACATAAAAATATAATAAGATAAGTACTAGACAGGCTCAAAGCTAGTGCTGCATGTTGCAGGTGACAAAAGCCCGCATAAAAAAGAGCGACTACAGTGTGCCCGATGGCGTCAGTGAGTCGGCCCAACTCTTAATCAGCCGGCTCTTGGCCCCGGAGCCTTCCCAAAGACCGAAGGCGGCCACGATTTTACAGGAGAGCTTCTTCACTAGAGGTACATTACAGACTGTTTTGTTTGGTCGTCTGTGGGCTTTGTAGTAGTTGCCGATCCGAGAATAACTTTTACCTCCAACCAACAATTAATTAAATAGACAGAAGAATAAAGACACGACCGCTCGCCAGGTAGCCAGACGGAGAGAGTGAGCGAGAACAAAGGCGAGCAGCAAAACTCGATCACGCGGCGCCCTAAACGCTACATATACATCGTCTAAATGTGCCCGGCGTGCTGTGCTGGTACAGAACAACTTTTCCATTTTTGCGCATCAAGTCGGTGCAAACCAGTTCCAAAACGCCAGAAGCAGAAGCTCTTTGTGCACAAGACTCCGCTTACCGATCGAACGGACCAAGAAGTGGTGGCCTTCGTCAGCCATCCTTTGGACCACCTGACCAGCTGTTACATGTGTAATTGACTTATGTAAACAACTAAATATATATCATTTGAATGTCATAGACTTATGATGTAGCATTACTGCTTTACTGTTGGTTACTAAGTTTTAGTTGCTTGTGTAGTTCGAATTTAACTTGGCTTCTACAGTATGCAGGCAAAACTGTATTTAAAATGCACCTGTACAAGCAGAAGCAGTACAACTGAGAATGGCCTCCATGTGTTACAAACTGGCCGCATGCGAACCGTGATTGATTATGACTACGCCATATACTGTACATTCATATCGACCATACGAAGATTGATCTTGAAGGAACCGGGCCGGTCCTTTGACCGACTTGGGTTTTTGTAAGTTGTTTTTGAATTGTATATTTCGTAATACTTTCAATGCCAATATTTTTTCAAGCACATGACACATGCCAAAAACTAAGTCAACAAATTCATCTAATTCTGTTAGAGACATTTAGGTTCTGTTTTTGCTTCAACCACCCACAAACTGTGTTGTGGTACCATATAGGTTGATATTTTCTTGACTGTACATTAGACATCTCCATGTGTATCACTGGTGTAGAGCGAAAACTGTTGCTTACGACGCTTCGCAGTCCAGCTGTGGCGCAACGTGTTCTGAGGTGATGCTGCAACTGTCAGCTAAAACGACATTGGCCTTAGTCGGGAACGTTTCACAAAACTTTATTCCAGCTTTTGTCAGACCCACAACATTGAGCCAAGAGAGATACCTTTCCAGGAGGACCAAACTCAGCCTAGATACGCCTTCAACTTAGAAATTTGGAGGTATTGGCTGAGTCGGTTTCTGGTTGTTTGTAAAGCCAGACTGCTCGGTTAAGATGTAGCTCGCATCAAAGCACGAGAAAGAGAATATGGCAGTTATACCATGTCACGATAAACTATTTTTTTTTCACGAACAAAGTTTTATTTCTAAAATGGGTTAGTGAAACACATATGGGTTAGTACACACACAGCAGCTGGGCTCGGATCCTTGTTGCACAAAATGTTGTATAGAGCAGTGTATCTCGATACTTGAAACTTTTAAGAGAACGGTGTTATGTTTCCCTACTCACTGCTGAATCAGAAAGAAACGCAAGTATTTGTCCCAAATTGCGGTAAAGGCATCTTCCTTCTTCAACATTATGCTGGCCAAATGTTCAGTTTTCCAGTTTGCCTTTATAAAATGCCTAAAGGTCATGTCGGGAAAATCTTTAACTTCCCGTCATGCTAAACTGTATATAAACCCTTTCGTATAAATGCCTAACAGATTCAAAACTGTTGCATTTACAAACAGGTCATGAATTTGTCTAGTGCTGAGATTAGATCAAATGTTACCTCCTGGTGTTCAATTTCAAGAATAAGTGATTTTAACATTCTCCATGCTTTTTTAGCTACCACGCAATAATAGACCATGTGCTCCACTAGTCATTACTAGTCATAAGGTGCAATTTTGCATTACTAATAATTTTACTACTGTTTTACTACCATTTTACTGGTCATAAGGTGCAATTTTGCGTCAATGATGCCAAGATCTTATAACCGACTGATGTTGGTGGCAAATAGTTGCTGAACTTGATCATGATACCAGGCTTTCGACTTTAGAGACAAAATGTCTAAAATTTGAGTCTCGAAAGTGCACCCACACATCTTTTACTACAAAATTGATCAAGATTTTGGCTGAAATTCACCAAAAACTAGTAAAATAGATTTTACTATTGACTCCGTTTGATAATTTAATTTCGTTTTTACTATTACTTAACTAGTATTACTAATTTTTGTTTTACTATACTATAGTAAAATCACAGTACCAAGCGGGCCCGGTTCCGATTTCTTTGGACCCATGTGTGCTACTACCAGTTCTAGCATAAAAATACTATAAGATAAGTACTAGACAGGCTCAAAGTTAGTGCTTCATGTTGCAGGTGACAGAAGAGCGCATAAAAAAGAACGACTACACTGTGCCCGCTGGGGTCACTGAGTCGGCCCAACACCTGATCAACCGGGTCTTGGCCCTGGGCCCTTCCAAAAGACCGAAGGCAGACAAGATTTTGGATGACCGCTTCTTCACTAGAGGTACATTACAGACGACTAGACTATCTGTTGCCTGCATAATGGTAGTGTTTGTGAGCTTTGTCATTTGCTGCAGGCTACCATTTGGTCATTTGGTTGGGTGTATCTGTGTTTATTCTACATTTTACACAAATCCCACATTGCTTTAGACTTTAACAAAATTCCGCTCATGGTCGGCCGGCTCTGAAGTGTGGTGTTTTTCCGCAGATGATAAGTTAGCCAAGCACTACAATGCGCAATGCGAATCGGTTGTGTTAGAGTCTTCTCTTGTCTAATAACAATTATTTTTGCGTTCTTTTGTTACGAAGCTGCGATCCTTCGTTCTTTTCCTGTAACTCGAAAAATTGATTTGTCACACAAATTCTATCCTTCGATGTTGAACATAATGTGTAACATCCTTATGTAAACGTCACAGTGCATTTCTAAATGTACAGCAAATGACTCGATTAAACTTCTTCCCATGAACGTTGCAACCGAATCGCTTCACGTTTGAGCTTAGTCAATTGCATTTCTCCGTAAAGCTTCTTTTTGAACACGGTCATTTACACACGTTACACCTGGCTTCACGGTCGTCAGTTCGCTATGAATGTTGCTTCCCGCTTCTGCTTGACCAAGTAAAATATTCCAGCCACTTAGACCTTCGAAGGGTTTGCCATCTTCTTTGATGGTCTACTGAGGGGAATTAGGGCGCTCGATAGATCAACTGACTCAGTATTATCTGCTGCCTTAATGCATACTAGTACCATTTACTAGTGGGGGATCGGGCCAGTAGTCATTTAATTACTACTTAGTGCCCGAGTACAGCGACCCTAAAGAGTGGGATTCCATCACAAACAACGGGAAAAAGCAGAGGCCCGCAGAAAAATGACAGCATAACAATGTGAGGTTAAAATCACCGGAAGTAAGATAACAATAATCTGAGACGTCGCAGGCCGGCCGAGCGGCTTTTGGGGTCCTGGTTCTCATCCACTTCATCTTCTCTGTCTCGTTCTTCCTCCAGTCTGTACTCGTTCAGGCTAATTTCACTGATTTCTTGGTCAGTCGCTAGCTTTGTTCTGAGGCAGAGGTTGTGGAAGGTAACACAACAGTTTACAATACAAGCAGCATACGCCGGTTGGACTCTCAAATGCTTCAGGCAGCGGAAGCGATTGAACAAAATGCCGAAGGCGCACTCAACAATGCGCCGGGTGGATTTGTGAGCTCGGTTGATCCGGCGCTTAGAAGGGGTTTGTTGGGGTAGTGTTGTTACAATACCAAAATTTCCGGTTGCAGAGATTTGCTGACTGACATCTGTTATCAGTTCACAATTTTAAAGAAAAGGGTTGTTTGTCTTCTAAAGAGCAAAAAATGGAACAAATTTATAAAATATTTAGTTGCGAACTTCTAAAAATGTGGAAAATATGCTTGAAAAGCCTGCTGCTTATAACAAAACGTAGTCATAGTCAAACGGTTTGACTACCTGGTCTTCGTTTGAGCACGTATTTATGGTAACCAAGGCAGTGTGGTGCATTTTGAAAATTGAAAACTAGGTAAAGTAATACTAGGTAAAGTTGTCATCTGAAAACTAGGTAAAGTAATACTAGTAAAGTTCTCAGCGAAGAAACTAGGTAAAGTAAATACTAGGTAAAGCCCAGAAAAACTAGGTAATACTAGGTAAACCTAAAACGCTCGAAATCAAGTCAAAATATTATTTTTGGTTCAATAGAACAATGATGAAGTTAGTGGAGTTAAAATTTACAAAATTTGACACATTCCAAGTAAATATTTGTATTTTATTGATCAAATAAGTCAGAAATTCATTCTCTGGGCCACTGTAATTGTGGGAAAGCCGGAAATTTTAAGGTTTCCTGACTGAAAAGGCCACGTAAAACTGAAAATATCAAACTAGGTAAACTTGTTCTACCTTGAAGTACCTAGTTATGTGGATTTAAAACTAGGTAAAGTAAAACTAGGTAAAATAGAGTAACCAGCAACTAGGTAAAGTAAATCTAGGTACTTTCCCGAATATTAACTAGGTAATACTAGGTATACCTAGTTACCTAGATAAAAAGTGCACCACACTGAACCAAGGTAGTCAAACTTTAACTTTGACTACCTGTTTGTTTGACTGCGATAACACAAAACTATTAACTGTGACTGTGACTTTGACTTTGACCAGTAGTCATAACGACACTAGTTTGGGGGTTTGCCAGCGGTTTGACCAAGTAATCTTTCAGCCCAAAGATAGAGTCTCCAAGCAGAACAGCTTCAGGAAACGGCCTCCAGCCTTCTTTAAGTTGCAGACCAAGGGAACAATTTTTCAGAATTCTAGGGTCGTTGACACTGCCAGGCCAGTTGGAACTGCAGTAGTAAAACTGGTACTCTGGACCAGCCACCATAAGAGCGTTCAATGAGTGGTTACCATGACGGTCAACAAACTGGGGCTCGCTCAAGGAAGGGGCATCCAAAGGAATCAGCGTTCCATCAATAGCACCACAAACTGCTATTAACCATTTTCCGAAGTAGCACACCAAAAATAACTTCTTATTGTCTTCGTTCTTTCGTCTTATCTAAACTAAAACATCTAATTGTCGTTTATAATTTGCCTGGTTTACAATCTGGGTCCCTGACTGGCCGACCAAACAGATAATTGGTCTGGCCAACGCCTCAGTAATAGGGTACGCACCGGAGGACCTGTCCAAATATAAAAGTACCCCATCTAGATACGTATCAGTAGAGGGTACGTCCGCCAGACCAATTATCGCTTTGGCCGGCGACTGAGGGATCTAGATTGTTAACTTTTGCCGAAGAGGGTAGCTATTTATGAAATCCGATTGTTGACCCAGCTGAACAAGCATTCTCAGTACTAAAACCTTCCTCATGAGGTGGTCACTTTAAATTTATAAATTCTTACCAGACGCAAGAAAGCTTAAGCTGACGAGCAACTGTTCCTGCGCCGATAGTGCACCATTTCGATATGACGGGTGTTCCAGTCGCGGAACAAGTGACTGGAGCAGACTCTCCACGCCGGCTCGATCGAATCTGAATCGCTCAACAAACGACGCTGTCGTCCAAAAACAAGTTGATTCGCGGTCGATAAGTGTGTCGTTTTTGAGCAAGAACCGGGTCTCTATTTTCCCCATCGCTTTCAGAGTCACTTGAGAACGTTTCCATCATAAGACAGCCTAGAACACTAACCAAAAATTATTTTAGAAAGACCTTTGTGAAAAAAATTCACGAATTGGAAGGAATTGTAAATCACTTGTATTTTGGTGAAACAGGAACGTTTGTATTTCGTTTGTATTTGGGAATTGGCATGTTGGTGAAACAGAAATCCGTTTGTATTTGTATTTGCTACTGACGACTTCAGCTTTTCTAGCTAGCACCTCGCATCAAAGTCGGCCAGCAGCCGACGCACACATCCAATAACGCGATCACTGTCAGGATTAATGACTATCTATAGCTGTCAGCCATCTGATGTACACAGTTCGCGACATTGTTATGTAAACAAGCCTTCATATTTTGAAATAGACGCTATCGCATGTCAGTGTGCTTAAGACTACAACGTTGGATAATAGGAGACTGCAGATTGAAATACATGAGCACGCAGATGTAGGAGTAGAGCTCTTCCATTCGCGTTTGGCGCTTTCGAATAGCCATCCCCTTTGAGCATACTGTCCACAAGGCAATCAACTGAACTCTACTATATTCGCAGAAGAACACCCTAAAATGGTAAAAAAGTATCGCGAATTTATAAAGACTGTCTTAGAAGATAGAACATACAGTAACAAGACCATTATCGGTTAAACGAATAAAAAAGTCATCAGAATCATATAACTGAACTGCACCGAACAAAACAAAAGCAAACAAGAAATCGTCTTCCTTAGCCTGACTGACCAGGTAGGGGTTCTGAGGCACCCCGCATCACATCCGTTAACGTGCGCGTGCCAATTGAGCTGGCGTGGCTCCATTTGGAATTGGCTCAGAAATGGTAACTGTTCGTTTGAGCAAATCCAACAGAGACTAGAAGAAAAAAGCAGGGTCAACTAGTTATTATGACCAAAATCAATAACCCACTCCTCCAAGATGAGGATCAGGTAAGTGTTGTCGCTGCTCTCAAAGAATATGTTAAGCTTCAGCATGTGACGGCATTCCAGTTCCATGTGAAGTTAAATCTCGGTAATCATCTGTTAACAAAAACTTGCATAAAACGACTGTTACAAAAATGCAAATAGGTAATTAGGCATTCCTAAATTCCATTTTCCTATTCGAATATTCTTTAGGGTAGGGTAAGCGGCTCAGGGTGTGTTGGTTGAGGGGTAGGGGCTGAGGCATGCATGTAACAGGTCATCCGCCGAAGGGGATCTGATAAACTTAGTGATGCCTACCACCAGGTAGAGATGTGCACGGGCCGGGCCGGGCACCATTTTCAGGCCCCCTGGACCGGGCCGGGCCGAGCCCGATTTTGATTTCAAATGGCCTAAGTAACTCGACCTTCAAATGGCCTAAGTAACTCGATTTCAAAGCTATCCAAGGTTTCAAGCAGCAGACATTGAGAGATTTGATTTTCCTAGCATTTCTGTCTCAAAATCTACCAAAAAATTTGCATTTTCAGTAAAATACACACACAAAAATACACATTGTTTTGTTGAATGTGTATACACAAATTACCATACACATTTGAAGGTAAATGTGTATTCACATACACATACACAAACGGAAATTCCAATACCAAACAACAGTAATTGTAAGCAAACCTAATTAGCAAACCGTGAATGAACGCGAGGCCGAGGCGATCTAAGGCTTGAAGAAGACAGCGACCAAGGGTTTATAGTTTATCTCAGAAATAGCATAGAAACAGGACGAACTTATAAGAAACGCAAGTAGAAGCTTTAGTGTTGGCCGAGGAACTCGACAGGCAACCGGTGACATCTGATTCTTGCACGAGCAAGCTCCGAAACTATGCCATCACAGTTGCACTGCAGAGCACAAAACTACCGCTTTATGCTAATTCAAAGCGCTGAGCCGTCTGTAGCTTTGGCTCATAACAGTTGCCACTTTGCCTAAATCGTCGATGGCCTGGCTGTTCCGGATTCAGTAAACGATCTTTCGAGCGGACGGAAGTACCACTTTTCAATTGTTTACAGAACTCTTGGTTAGAATACAGCTAATTGCAAATGAAATGCACGAAAATAGTAGAGTCAAAAATAAACACCACTATGTCACCATGTACTAGACAAGTGTTAAAAATGAAGACCAGTAGTGGGCTAGCCTTCGGACTGTGTGGCTTCTTGCGTTGTGCTTGCTCGACCGCAACTAAAGAAAACTATTAGTTAACGAACAAGTGGTTCGACACCAGGGATGTGAGGTGGGAAAAAAACACCGGAAAAAAACTGTTTTTTTCCGGAAAAAAACCGGTTTTTTTCCTAAGGGTCGGAAAAAAACATAAATCGCGGAAAAAAACTCAAGCTAAAAATAGCTAATTTACGTCATTTTTCGTTTAAAAAACGGACTTTTGCTATGTATAATAGGCCATACTGACTCAAAACTGTTAGAAAAACAATAAAAAAGACCAAATTTGGCATGAAAAAACAAAAATGCAAACTGCTGTAAGAAAATTTGCATATAGCGTTGTTTATGGAACCTGTCAGGCACTGTTTCATGCCTGTTTCGTGATTTATATCAATGTAACACGTGTATTTCTGGTCTAACAAGACTGAGGAAGGCGCTAGAAAGCATTAGGAATCATAAAACCAGCCTAGGATACTCAGAACTTGGGCTGGAGTTTTTTTCCGCGATTTAGGAAAAAAACCGGAAAAAAACCGGAAAAAAACTGGAAAAAAACAGGCCGAGGTTTTTTTCGGAAAAATATACAACCCTGTTCGACACGCTGTCTTACCTCAACCGACCCGTGAGCAGTTTTACTAGGCAGCCAGCACGACGCACCCAGCACTCAACACTCTAGTGAACAGCCCAGGCCGTTGGTCTCTATTTACTTCTTATCTAACTAGGCCAGTCAGTTGACCACGTGACCAAGAGCCCAACGACCTAAGTACAAAAACAAATGGCGCTTCTTGCGCCGCACTGCGCTGTACGTACAGTACAGAAAACTAAATCACGATCTTCGTGACAGACTGCGTTGTTCTCAGAATAGGACATGCACCAGTGAGCCAGCACCACGCATGCGACGGCAACCAGAACAGCCACCAGCACCTGAATGTGCTTGGAACGAAGGTGCCGTCTTCGTTGAAACAAGCGACGCCGGTTCTTTCTCTTGTACAAATCGAACTGGTCGCGTCTGAACTTGTGCAGCCAACCGGAAACCGTGGCACCAACTGGAGATCGAACGGCCCCCTTGCAGATCTTCGCCAATAGACCTCCCGGACTCTGTAGCGGCGACATCGTGAAAATCGGACTGGCAGCCAGCAGATGGCCTTTCTGCTGCTGCTGTTGACCATGTAAGGGCGGCCGACAGAGGTTGCTGCTCTTAACCACTCCCTCTGAACCGTTCACAAGAACTGGAGTCTCCTGTAGTTCTGCTTCTTCTGAAACTGCTACGGTCATTGCAATGCTTATTTCTACTACTGCAGACAGTAGCGTACCCAGGGGAGGTGTAGGGCTGCTACATAAGAGAAAATAGGCAAAAGCAAGAGAAACGAATAAATTACGACCTTGTCAATTTTGTGCCCAGAATGCGTTTTGTTTCGGTCCAACCAGGCCTGTTCAAACTACTAAAACTGTTAAATTTTTGTCAATTTACCTTTTAAATGCATTTTTGAAGGCAAATTTTGCCCTGGCAACTTCAAAATTTTTCACGCCCCCTTGCAAATTCCTGGCTACCCCACTGCTGTCAGACCCAAACCAAACCTAAGTAAGCAAGCTATGTACATGTAATTAACCCAAAACAGTGGCGTATCTAGGGGTGTAGGGTGGGTACACCGCCCCTTTCCGGTGGAGTTAGGAAGGAAAAAGAAGAGAAACTAATGAATTATGTGCTGAAAGTGTTTCTGCAAAGAATGCCGTTTAAATGCGTTTTTGATGGAGTAGGAAGGAACAATTTTGCAAAAATAAGAGAAACGAATAAATAAGTATCTGCCTATTCTATGACCAGAATGCGTATTAAATGCGTTTTTGAAGTTAATTTTTGCAAAAATATCTCGTAAAACTACTAAAACTGTTGGTTTTTGTTAATTTTACACTCAAAATACCTATTAAATACGTTTTTAAGGATAATTTTGCAAAATTTTCAATTTTCTCGAACTGGGCCAACCAGTCAACTTAAAAATGTTACACCTGCCCCCCTTGCAAAATCCTGGGTACATCGCTGAAAACTTGGTAATTTCTGTTAATTTCATGTTCTGAATGCCTTCTAAACGCGTTATTATTGAACGCTAATTTTGCTGAATTTTCTAACCCTGGCACTTTCAAAAATATTACACAACCCTTGCAAAATTTTTGGATACACCATTGACCCAAACTGAGTAAAGGTAAAGTACAGTAAAAGCTACAGAATAGTACCCGTGGAATCCACCGGTTGCCGCCTATTTGCGAGCTGCACTGGAGACTCGACCAGGTTCACCAAAATCGACACGTCCTTGTTAGCGTCACGAGCCACCTCAGTTGTGGCGTCCTCTGCCAACTCTTCGAAAGTCACTTAAAAGCAGAAAAGTCTACATTTTAGCTGAGCGAAAACTGAAAAGCCCACCTTTACGGTCTCTTTTATCCATTGTATCTAGAACGTCGAACGCACCTGTGCTGTGACAGACAAATCGCCGATTACACTAAATGCTGCAAGCAAGGTTCGTGCAATGTTGATTGTAAGCAAAACTAATTAGCAAACCGTGAGTGAACGAGGCTTGAAGAAGATGCGATCAAAGGTTTATCACAGAAATACCATAGAAACAGGTGGAACTTATTAGAAACACAACGTAGAAGCTTAGGCGTTGGCGGACGAGCTCGACAGGCAGCCGGTGACATCTGATTCCTGCACGGCCAAGCTCCGAAACTATGCCATCACAGTTGCACTGCAGAGCACAAAACTACCGCTTTATGCTAATTCAAAGCGCTGAACCGTCTGTAGCTTTGGCTCATAACAGTTGCCACTTTGCCTAAATCGTCGATGGCCTGGCTGTTCCGGATTCAGTAAACGATCTTTCGAGCGGACGGAAGTACCACTTTTCAGTTGTTTACAGAACTCTTGGTTAGAATACAGCTAATTGCAAATGAAGTGCATAAAAATAGTAGAGTCAAAAATAAACACCACTATGTCACCATGCACAGGCTGCCAAACAATAATAGCCCCTCCACAGAGTAAACTACCTAAGCATGATCGGAAAAAATGAAAGTACATACCAAGTAGGGCATTTTATTTGGTATCACGTCTTTTCCTCGCGGACAGTTCCTCGCGCGACAGTTACTCGCCGACTTTTGCTTGCGCGACTTTTCCTAGCTACGCCTTTTCCTCGCGTGACTATTCCTCGCGCGACTTTTCCTCGTATGGATGAAAACGTCTTATCTCTTTTGTACAGTCCGGAATAACAACTTCCTATGGTGGCCCTCCTACTCATACCTACTATGGATGCGGACAAATCGAACACGTGTCCTTTCAGTGCTCCCAACGCGGCCTTGGTGGCGGCGTCTCCGGATTACGGTCGATAGGCTCTAGTGCCCGGGCTCATTCAGACAGCCGGATGCTCGAGCGGAGCGCGATGGACAGCGTTGTCGCAGCAAGAACAAGAGCAAACACTGGAAAGTCCGAGTCGCCCCCGTACTACCAGCGTCACGTAATGATTGGCGAGTACAAAGTCTCCGTTAACTGGGGTCTCCAAGCCGGTTCTCCTTGTTAAACGGGTGTCCAAGCTGTGTAAGATGTGCTCGATCCAGTTCGAAGCGTTTGGTGGTTTCACTGCCAAACGTATTCTACAGGAGGCTCTACAAGGTCAAGGTGTCCATAGAGTTGTAAGTCCTCTTTTGTGGCATCAACGATATTTCTCGGGGCGCATCGAGACAGTGTTTTTAATTCGACCAAGATGATAATAGAGCTGCTGAATAACAAGTGCAACTATCAGATGTCTCAGAACTATCTCAGTGCTGGGATTTATGCGCGGCTACATTACATACAAAACGGAGCAGCTATGCAGTGCACTGAGCGCGTTATCGGTTTGTCTCTGAGCGTGAGGAGCCAGCCAAAACAAGCGATGCAGTTTCGCAGAACGCGGCTGCTACGTATGGCGCCTTGTGCTGGCAATCCCTAATCCTTCAATCAGAGTGCCTAGCCAAGCTGAGCTCAGAATACTAAAGGAACCTGCATCACTCGTTTTCGCACAGGTATGGCAGGCTGGCAACCCTATGAATGCAGATTATTGTTTTGCAGCCATACCACAACAAAAATTTTGTTGTTCTTGACTTCTATCATAGCGTTAGGGCTGGTGGTTCGAAAGCTCATGAGTGCAAATGTTGCAAGGTATCATGCAAATAGAGCTCGTGCTTGCTAACAACATTGACTATAATATGTAGAACGACAGAATTATTTCAGGCAGCGTTCATTTTGGAGCTGACGCCTCCGGAAGACATGTGCATCACACATTTTGAGCGGTTGGCAGTGCCTTGCTTGGTGGTCAACACAGATACCAGTCAAAGTTCCTAATTCATACCCGTTATGACTGTGTTATGTTGCAGCGCTACCCCTATTTTCGATGTGACCTGTTGGTAGTTACTGACGAAATGCGTAGGATTGTGTCTTACCGATATTTCGAATTTCGATACCGTAAAACGTTTAAAGAAGCCGCTATATTTACCGTTAAGTCAACGTCATTTCGGTCACGTCCAACAAGTTTCTGGCACTCACGACCAAAAGTGGTCTAACACAGTCCGACACTGATGATGGCGAAGCGACAGTCGTTAGTTACCTGATCTTTCTTGGTCTAAGACAAAGCTTGGAGTATGGTATTTTTTAACTGATTCAAATTAAATTACATGCTAAACTCACTTGACGGAACATGACTGGATTAACGGATTGACCTTTGCCTGCCGCGCGAACGGCGGCTCTCTCTTTCTGCTCTCACTGAGTGTGTAAACCGGTTCGTTATTGTGCATAGCGTGCACTATATGATTTGCTTCTCTCTTACACATATTATTTTGATGTTCTCTTTATATGTCAAGCATCGAAACCTATTCCGATGGCCTTAGTTTCGTTGATTCTTCATCTAAACATCAATTTAATTTCTCGCCTGACTTGTCCCAGCCAGTGAAGAAGTCCAAAATGTATAGTACTGCCTGTGATGTGAAGAGTGCCTAAAGGAGAATGGCGAGACTTATCGTGAATGAAATGTATATACCTTCGGCTATTCGAACAGTTTTTCTGTTTTTCTTGTTCCAACGGCCAACGACCGTCCAACGCTCGCACTTCGGAGAGTTAGAACAAAGGCCTCTAATTGTCAATCTGTTACGTTGATTCAGCAGACACTTGTTTCATCGTATACGTAGATTTTTTATATGGTGCTATTCTGAAAGAGTAGGGTATTACAGTCGGACAGACAACAGCCCACAACACCTATTTTACCGATTTAATTGACCTGTCAATTTAACAAGGCAAGCAGGACGACATAAGTGCGCAAACATTCAGTAGAAAAGGGCCGAATAAAGAGAAAGCACTTGAAACAATTCTGGCGCTGTATAGACCACCCACCAATATGGGCTGTAGTAAGATTCCGGAATTTGTACATTCCAAGGCGAATGGCAATAATAGCGCACAAAAGCTCAAAATGACGGCGAAATATATTCAGCAACAGAGAACCGCCAGGCCAAGGCGTCTAAAGCACATGGCATTCAAAACTCAATTTCTCTCCAAAAGACCAGTAAAATCCAGTAATGGCGTAATACCGGTGGTCAAAGGTCCTAGGCCAGTAAATGGCAGACTAGGAAGAAACAGCCAGTAGTGGCCCGAAAGAACTAAAGTATCGCCAGTAAGAATGGGAAAGTGCGTTAAGAAATGGGGAGGCACAGCACGAAGAGTCCAGTGGAGTTGCCAGTAGTGGCGACTCCCGTCGGGGATGCCAATATGTAACGCTCGGAAATGGACTTCTTGGTATAGTACAGTTTATTGGAGAGGCAACGGAGCACTACATAGACTGGACTGGCTAGATAGGAGAGGAGCTCGTCTTATAAAGGCTAAAGGATAGACACCAGCTGCGTGGCCCAAGAAAGAAGAGGCTTTAGGTAGAGAAAGGCCATTAGAGGCTTTTAAGACTTTTTACATTGCATCGACTGATTTATGCAGAGAAAGCTTGACGGTGTTTACATAATGAAATCACACATTTAAGTAAGTAAAGTTTATTCCCAGACACGTGTAATGGAACAGGGAAGTACAAAGTAACGATAATAGCAATATAAGTCAAGGAAAGGCATTGAGTTAGCCATATAATAGCTATTTTATAACCCAAGCCTATAGCATGGTAGATTTACATGACCCATTTCGTACACAGCCAGTTTGCCACATGAGCAAAATTCGAAAAACAAATGCGCATTTTATACTTTCGCTTCGCTCTCAAACGCCTTCCCAAACAACGTTGATTTTTGAAAATAGGGAGACAGTGGTTTGATGATAAGCATATACAGTTAGAACAAATTAGATTAGTAACAAATTACAACATTGGAACAACTAGTTTTTATTGATTTCTATTTCTCGGCGGTTTACTGTGCTTGCATGGTGTAGGCTTTATACGAGAATAAACTGTACTGTACTGTACAAATACCGTGCTTATTCCAATAAGCCAACCATTCCAATAAGCCACGTGTCACACGAGGTTTTATATAAATAATCCGCGCCGTTCATTAAGCCGCGCACCGGCTTATTAGAAACATTTATGAAAAAGCAGTCAACCAGAGCTAATCTACTCTCAAACAGCCTTGTAGGCATGAAAGAAGTATAAAACTATAAGAAGACTAAATTTTTCAGAGTTTCTACAGCAGTTTTAGTGAAAATATTTCCCCAACCAAACCTACGGTTTTGGCATTTTTTGATACCCAAAATCAAGGTGAAATAAATAAGACGTTTATTAAGCCACGGGGCTCCGAAATAAATAAGCCGCAGCAGCTTAAGGTAGGAGAGGTGGGACGTATTAGGGACCGTCGATAAATTCAAGAGGTTTGGGTCTCTAGGCCGAGCGCCTCTAACAGAGGCCCTGGGACTCTAGCGCCAGAGGATCGGGAAGCCTTACTTAGTTGCGCAAACTTGTCAGGCGCAGTTGTTGTTGCTATCCAATATTTACGGGCACATGTTGCACCTGTCTGTGACCAGGCCTGGGCGTCCGGGCAAGCTGACCCGCTACATTTGACCCGGCCGGCCGGCCGAGCGCACCAAACAGGCTTTGTTATTACTGACGCCTTCCGGTCCGCTTCGTTTTCGTTCACGTCTACGACTCCTCCCTGTGCTAGTCTAGTGTGATGTCGTTTGTCTCCGGCGTTTTTATCGAAGAAAGCGCTCCGGACGTTTTTCCGGCTAGCAAGGTGTATGGCGAACTTAAAGAAAATACTCATGTTTGGGCGAAGTGGGGACGATCGGGCCAAGAAGAATACTACCTCTTTCATCTTTTTAAAGTCTTTGGTAAGTGCAAATTTGCTGTAGCAAAGGGTAGAGTGCTAATTTGAAGTTGTTTGTGTGTACCTACATTTGTTGTATTTGAGTAGTAGTAGTAGTTATGCGTATAAACGGAAATGGGAAACTACTTACAAAACGCAATTTCAGACAACAAACGGGCAGTGAGTTCGAGTTGTGTTGGCTTGCAGTATGAGATTGTGCACATCTCGAGCAAGCGACTGCACTGCTGTGAACTGGCCAAACTACCAGAAGACCTCCCTGTTCCTGTAAACAAGCCCGAAATTGAAGGCCAGACCGTAACCTCAGACGAGCCAGGTCGCAAGAAACGAAGACTGACGAACAGTGGATCAGGAGGCACCTGTAATTCATCTACTGGCATTCAAAACAGTGCTAAGGTACAGGTTCAATTATCAGAGTTTGGTTCGGTATTTATTGAAATGTCTCTGGACGCTAGCGGTCCGGCCCAACTGCTGTGTACAGACAGCAAAAGTGTAAAGGCGGTTCAGTGCTGGAATGGTTGTGTTCAGAGGGTGGTCGGTTTAAATGCTAGCACTACCATTATGATTACGGTGTGGTACGTTTTTACTGCTGCACTCCAAGCAACCCGGTCACATATGGTCTGTGATAGTGATGTAAAATTATGGAATTTGAATTTCAATTCAATTACAATTAAATTATGGGCTCAGTTTTTAATTTCAATTAAATTAAATTAAATTAATTGAAATACTTTTCCATTATTTTCAATTACAATTATATTTTCAATTAAATTATGGGACGATGGAAAATTTCAATTATGCATTTTTTTAAATTATTTTTTCAATTTTTTGAAAATTGTTGTATTTTGCTGTTAAAAGACACAGACAGTGACAGTGACCCAGGACTTAGAAAAATGTCCATGTAAAAGCTTAGAGACACTTGGTTAGCCTGCTGCCCAACCAGGCGAGAAAATTTTAGAAAGTTGCCTTTTAAAAACGCAAAAAATGGCATTCTAGGGGAAATTTATAATTAGTTCATTATTATGTATCAGTCTAAAGGTTTAGGTTTTAGCATTTTTAGCAACATCACTTCCTAGGTAACCCTCGCCAAAAAGGGGGGTGTCAACCCACTATACAAAAATCACTGTTTTGACTTTTATGAACTACGAAATAAACAGCAGAGCATAAAATATTACAAAACATAGTGACGTCAATCTAAAGAGGTGACCAACCCTAAATAGGTTTTTATTTGAAGTCGTTAGAGCCTCTAATACTTACGCATTTCCTTACATTCAAAACAGGAAATAATTGAAATTCCAGGCGAATTTCAATTAAATTACAATTAAATTATGGCACAACTTTTGAATTTCAATTAAATTAAATTAATTGAATTGAAATTAAAAGCGGGCCAATTATGCGAATTTCAATTACAATTAAATTAATTTTTTACATCACTAGTCTGTGATACCTCTGTACAAAGTTATGGGTATTCCTTCTGCGGGCGGCAGGGTGAATGATTGTAAATCATGACTTATCACTAGTTATTCAATCGGTTTTAGCCGATCAAAGATAATCACATCAAATATGATGCAATTGCTTTAGTTCCCTATTTTCATAAGTTACTTTTTCGATTTATTTGCATAATTAAGTGTTTAGTTAAGCTATATTACAGTTCTTGTTGTAATAGTGTTGAAATTCAATATGTATTTCAAATATGTATTTTAAATACATAGTGTCCTCAAAATACATATACATAAACATATTCTCCGAGCAATACATACACATATTCATACTGTAATTTTAATATACTGGGTGTGCCAAAAAAAAACAACCCAGCAGATTTTTCGCTGTAGCAACCGCAAATCTCAACCGATTTGAATGAATCCTTTTTTAAATGAAAGATAAATAAACTCTTGAAAGATTGATGTAACGTTTATTAATGTACTCTGCTTAGTTCCTGAGATATTGACTCTCAAAATCAAAACTGTGATTTTGGCAGTGAACAAGAGGGAATTTTTATTTTTCCGCTGCACTTCGTAATAAAACGGATTCCTGCTACTGCTGAGGGCTATTGGAGGCTTTACTGGTGACACATAAACTCGGTTCACTTCAACAGTAAAGTGTCATTAGCCCCCAGCAGTAGGAATCTGCTTTATTATGAAGTTCAACGGAATCGCTCTTGTTCTTTGCCAAAATCTGTTTCTGACTTTGAGGGCAAATATCTCAAGAACTAAGCAGTGAATCTCAATAAAAATTGCACCAATTTTTGAAGAATTTATCAATCTTTCATTCAAAAAAGGATTCATTCAAATCGATTAAGATTCGTGGTTGCAAAAGTAAACAATCTGCTGGGTTGTGTTTATCACTCTTGTTCACTGCCAAAATCTCTGTTTCGACTTTGAGGGCAAATATCTCAGGAACTAAGCAGGCTATCTTAATAAACGTTACATTAATCTTTCAAGAATTAATTTATCTTTCATTTAAAGAAGGATTCATTCAAATCGGTTGAGATTTGCGGTTGCTACAGCAAAAACTCTGCTGGGTTGTTTTTTTTGGCACACCCTGTATTAATATTAAAATAAAAATATTATTAATAGTGCCATTTTAATAGTATTAAATCTATATTAATATCAAAATAGATTGCCTAATATTATATTAAATTAAATTAAAAATTCAAAGAGGGGCTGAATATTAAGAGCCGGTTTTTCTAAGGGTCGACTCTTCCCGGACAAATCTCAACTTTATGTCTCCGATTTGGCTAAAATTTTGTATTTTGGTATAATTTAACCTAAAAAGATGTTTTATCACCTTCCCGGTCGTTTTTGTGAGACTCAATTTTTCGACCGAACCTCAGATCTCGGCTTATAACTCTGGAACCAGTGAACATGTAAACTTGCGGATTGCATATTTATAATCACATGAGCGTTCTCTTTCAAACGATGCCCTACATAACCAAATTCGAGACAAAAATTTTTTTTCGAACCCCTTCTGGGCCAAATTTGACCCCCTCAAAGGTATTGACCCCCATTTTTTTATTTCATAAAAATGTAGCGCTATCTATTCACTTTTGATTGCACAAAAAAATCGAGAAAAAAATATACAGGGTGTGTCAAAAAAAACAACCCAGCAGATTTTTTGCTGTAGCAACCGCAAATCTCTACCGCTTTGAATGAATCCTGCTTTAAATGAAAGATAAATAAATTCTTGAACGATTGGTGTAGCTTTTATTAAGATGCGTTGCTTAGTTCCTGAGATAATTGCTTTAAAAATCAAAACAGAAATTTTGGCAGTGAACAACAGAGATTAAAACAACCCAGCAGATTTTTTTACTGTAGCAGCCGCAAATCTAGACCGATTTCAGTAAGTCCTATTTTATATGAAAGATAAATTAATTCTTGAAAGATTGGTGAAGCTTTTATTAAGATACGATGCTTAGTTCCTGAGATATTTGCACTCAAAGTCAAAACAGATTTTGGCAATGAACAAGAGTGATTTTTATTATTCTGTTGCACTTCATAATAAAACCGATTCCTACTGCTCAGGGCTAACGTAACGAGGTTTTTCTGGTGCCACACATGCTTGGTTACTTCATTTGTAAAAGTCTTGTTGCCCCTCAGCAGTAGGAATCCGTTTTGTTGTGAAGTGCAACGGAATCGCTCTTGTTCACTGCCAAAATCTCTGTTTTGAGTTTGAAGGAAAATATGTCAGGAACTAAGCATCGTTTCTTAATAGGGCCTTCACCAGTCTTTCAAGAATTTATTCGTCTTTCATTTAAAGTAGGATTCATTCAAATCGGTTGAGATTTGCGCTTGCTACAGCAAAAACTCTGCTGGGTTGTTTTTTTTTGACACACCCTGTACATCTAATTGAGTTTTTGGGCCTTGAAAGTTGTCAGGTCGAAAATTTTCCCAATGAAAGATTGCCTTGTAAAGAGCATATCTTTGTCAATTTTGAACCGAGTTCAGTGATTTTTTGCACACATATTGCACTGTGTCCCTGGCACATACTGCACAAATCTGACCTTGCTGGCTCCTGCTTGGCGCCAGTTCTACGCTTCTTGGTCACATTTCAAGATTCATTAGTTTACAAAGCAAATAGAATTTCCTGATAATCTGCAGTATCTTCCTGATAATTCGACAGTTGCGACTTTGTTACTGTGTTTTTTGCCGTCTTTTCACTAGGTACCTACTATGTACCTTACCTACAACTAGACATCTATCTGGCCTGTGTCAAGGTTCGGTAACGACAGAGACAGCATATTTGTGGTGTAAAAGCATACATTGTACATGTAACAGGGGGTCTGAGGGTCTGCCCCCACCCGACTTAGGCCAGCCCGCCAGATGGGCCCCTCCGAGACGACTTTTCCGACCCCCCGCCCTCCGATTTTTCTGGCAAGTAATTTTTTGAGCAAATTTTTGCTATTTTTTGCAATTTCAGGCACAAAAATTGCCAAAATCGCCTGTAAAACAGCACTTTTTAGCTGTATTTCAGCCCAAATTAGCGATTTTTAACCCAAAAATTGCGATTTTTTTCGATTTTTGAGCGATTTTTAGTGCCCAAACCCCTCCCAAAATTTTGGCTCAGACCCCCCCCTCCCCCGGCCGGCGCCAGACCCCTCAGCCCCCTCCCCCTTCGGCGGATGACCTGTTACATGTATGATCAAAACTGTATGTATTGATTGACACTCCTGGTCACTGGCCTGGGTACGAACAATAAACTTATAGTTGAATATGTAACTGCTGTACTGAGATCGATTGAAAGTGTTTTTGGCCACAAAAGTACAAGAGTAAGGCCGGTTTGCCTAAGTGATTTACCTCGCATGTAACCCTATTGGGTTATCACTGTGATGTGTACGGCGCTAACTACAGAAGTGCGTCAGCTAGTTATCTTCACACTACTTGCTGTACACTTGTATCGTAATGTACGTATGCGCCGTATACCATGTCTTAGGGACGCAGCGGCCGCGTGATAATTGCGCAGCTCGCTGATCCATTCTCTCTGCCTGGCCTGCTGGCGAGCGGTCGTGTTTACTCACTGTTAGGATTTGTTTAATTGTTCTCCACCGGTAAAACTGTTCTGTTAATTGGCCACTGCGTGAAAACAACAGCAATTACTGAGGAGGCAACAGACAAACAAATTAACTGGCGATTGACGGTGGCAATTCGAAATCAGGCGGAAAAAAAAGAAGAATCGGAGGAGGACCGCAATTTCTTTTGCTGCCTTGGTGCGGATTCGATCAGCTCGGAGGTGGACGTCGTTTTCTCGCTTTTGGAGGTGAAGTTTCGTGCTACTCGGAGGGGACAACCTCAACTCAGAAGAAGAGGAATTCGTTTCTGCTTGTGGGAGCAGAATAACGAATTTTCACCTCATCTCAGAAGAGAAATTCGTCTCTGCTTGTTGGAGCAGAATAGCGAATTTTCGACCTTCATTCTGCCGACCCGGTATTTTTGGGTAGTACCTATACCTACCTAGAAGAAGAATTTCGCAGTCATCGCATCATTGCAATCACCGCACAGGCGTTGATTTGCAAAATTCGTCACAACAGCGATGGCAGCCAAACGTCTACACATTCCAGCACCGCAGCCCTACTGCCAAACAACTGATGACCAACCTCCTCTGCGATGGCCACTGTGGGAGAGGCTCTTCAGTGCATTCCTTACTGCAGTAGATGCTACCAGGGACAACACGGCAAAACTGACGGACCAAGAAAAGAACGATTTTCTACTGTCATTTTTGGGCACCGCTGCACTGCCTCAACTTGCCAGTCACCCTGTGTTCAATGTAGAACCTGCACCACCATTCCAGGAATTTCTGAGGGCAGCCAGAGAAACGTTCCACAGACCAGTCAACCCAGTGAGAGCGCTGTTCAACTTCATGCAACACTCTCAAGGATCTACAGAGCCAGTCACTGATTACTTGCGTGTTCTCAGGACTCTGATCCAGCAGTGCACATTCCCTGTCGATGAGGGAACCAGACGCATTGAAGAACGAACACTAATCGACTACCTGCTAGCCATTCAGATGGTGCGTGGATTGTACTGTCGTGACACGCAGGAGAAATTGCTAGCACAGGAAGCAGTGGATTTGGACAGATTCACTCAATTAGCGTTGGCAGATGAGAGCGCAAGAAAGGACGCTGCAAAGATGGCACCAGGTTCATCGCAGGTCAGCGCTGTCTCAAACCAGAAGCACAACTGGGGCAAGGGCCTAGTTGGAAAGGGTCGCAAACCTCAGCAGCCACACCCCAGAGCTTCAGCCAACAGCCAGGCTACTACGAAGAGAGGATGCCGGCATTGTGGAGATCCTTCACATGTGGACAACACAGATTCCAGATGTCGCGCCAGAGGTCAAATCTGCAATAACTGTGGCAAAGAGGGTCACTTCAAGAAAGTCTGTAGGAGCAAGCCAAGCTCTACCTTTCGCCCTAAGCCAAAACAGCAGTGTCGACTCACATGTCAGATGCGCAGCAGTCACAAACGGGGTTGGAAAACGTGCAATGCTCTGCAAACCTGTCCACCCTACTGTGAGGTTCATATCGCTTCTGCAGATGATGCTCCAGATGAACCACTGCGATTGATGGTTGATAATGGCTCGGATGTCACTGGAATAACTCGCGGTGATTTCCGTAAGTACTTCCGAGGGACACAACTGCAGACTGCTGACCCGGTTGTCAATTTCGATCAGTCTGAAGTGCCAATCGAAGGACAATTTCCTGCTCAATTGTCGTTTCAAGGACGGACCGCCAACGTGTCAGTGTATGTGTTTGGCGATTCCTGCAGCAATACACTTGGCATGGATGCAATGCGTGCGCTGGATCCAGTGCAAATCACTATCCAGTCAAAGCGTAGCAGTGTATGCACTGTTTCGCAGTCGTCCAGACAGCCAACACCAGAGGATGTCAATGGTACCTATGCGGGGTCACCATTGGACATATCTGGAGGTGCAACTCCACAGGTGCCTAGCCTGTCAGCCAAGGACACTGAGACCTGGGAGAAAGCAGGATTGTTGCCGCTACTTCAGCAGTTTCCTAAGCTCAAGCTCCTAAGCAAGGGAATTGGCACTTTTCCAGGATTCAAGCATCGAATCAGACTGAAGCCTGATGCCAGAGTACCACCTGCTCAACCAGTTCGCTCAATTCCAGTGCGCTTTCAGCAACTCGCTGAGAAGGCAGTCAAGGAGATGGAGGAACAAGGCATCTGGGAGAAGGTCGCACACTCAGACTATGTGCATGGAATGGTCGTTGTGGCAAAAGCAGACGATCCAAATGTTGTACGTATCACTTCCGACCTGTCTCCACTCAACAAGCATGTGGACCCGGTACTCTATCCACTACCTAATATTCAGGACTTGCTGTATACACACCTCGCTTCTGCTACAGTGTTCAGCAAGATCGACCTGCGGAAAGCCTACTTCAACATTGAGCTTGATGAGGAGTCAAAGTTGCTCACAACTACAGTGACACCTTGGGGCTATTATGCTTACCGGAAGCTGCCCATGGGACTCAAGGATTCCGCAGCTGTCTTCCAGAAGTTGGTTCGTGAAACACTTGCTGGAATTCCTGGATGTCAACCCTACATAGATGACATCATTGTCTATGGAAGGACGCGTGAGGATCATGACCGCACTTTGAAGCTTGTGTTGCAGAAGCTGGATGCAAAGAACCTCCGGCTGAACCTCAGCAAGTGCATCGTTGCCTCACCCAGCATATCTTTTCTGGGACATGTGATCGCCAACGGATGTATCAAACCAGATCCACACAAGTTGGACTCGATTCAGAACATGGAACGTCCCCAGAACAAGGCAGATGTGCAAAGTTTTTTGGGCGCGATCAACTATCTGAGCAAGTTCGTTCCAAGCTTGACCGACGCCTCAGAACCACTCCGTGTGCTCACTCGTGCGGACACAAAATTCAAGTGGGAGCTGCCTGAGCAAGCTGCATTTGATCGGCTCAAATCTCTGATCTGTGATCCAAGAGGACTCAAACTCAAGATGTTCGATCCGGAGAGACCCACCATTGTCACTACAGATGCTTCTGGGTATGGCATCGGTGGAATGTTGTCTCAAGTGCACTGTGGTCAAGAGTATCCAGTGGCATTTGGACACCACACTCTGGACCCCACCAAACGGCGTTGGGACACCACAGAAAGGGAAGCGTTCGCTGCCATGTTCTTTTGTGAACATTGGGAGAAGTACCTACTTGGCAGTCACTTCACACTGCGCACTGATCACCAAGCTCTGCAAGCTTTGCTGCATCGACAGACCAACCAGCGTCGATCTCAGAAGTTCGAGCGTTGGGTCCATCGCCTCAATGTTTTTGACTACACAGTTGAATATGTGGCTGGACGCAAGAACTACATGGCAGATGCATTGTCAAGGCTACAGAAGGTGCCGAATTTACAAAGAGTTCGCAGTACGCAGAAAGGATTTTCAATGGAGAAAATCGCGAAGGCTACTGACCTTGATGGGCAGTTGCAACTTGTGAAGCGTTTCTGCTCTACTGGGTGGCCAGTAAAGTCGAAACTGCCGCCACCATTGCTGTCAACACCGTACTACACACTACATGACAACTTCTCCTTGGAGCGTGGATGCATCGTGCGAGACAAAGTGCAGGTTGTGGTTCCAACCTCACTCAGATCCGATCTGTTGTCCATGGCTCATGAAGGACATCCTGGCATCGTTGCTTTCAAGAAGAAGCTCAGAGAAACCTACTGGTGGCCCGGCATGGCCACAGAGGCAGAGCGTTTTGTCAAGAACTGTGGAAGCTGTCTCAATTCAGCCAAGTCAGCACCCAAACTGCGCCTGCAGGGCCAGCATCTGTACACACCCAAGGAGCCGTGGGAGGAGCTTTCCATCGACATCACTGGACCATTCGATAATGCCCCTGCTCACTTCAAGAACATCATTGTGCTTGTGGATAACTACTCCAAATTCCCGGAAATCCTGTGCACGAAGGACATTACTTCAGGCAGGGTTATTCGCTGGCTGAAGGAGATTTTTGCGCGCTACGGCAACCCAGCCAAGCTAATCTCCGACAATGGGCCACAATTTGTCAGCGACGAGTTTCGCAACTTCCTGACAGAACGAGACGTTATCCATGAGACAACACCAGTGTACACTCCACAGCAGAATGCGTTTGTGGTTACTGTTGTCAAGGTGCTCGGCAAATTCAATTACTTGCTGTCGAATGGGCAGAAGTGGAATAGCCGCAACATGCAGCGTGTTGTTGAGCAGCCGGGACCGTCCGTGTATGAAGCTGACATCACTGTGCAAGAACCTGCCCAAGCACAGCCTAAGAAAGACGTACCCACAGCGGAACCGAAAGCACCAAACTGGTTTGGAGACTGGTTGTCTGGGACTAGCGGTTTCGCTTCAAGAAAGAAAAGGGTGGTTGATGTGTAGGCGCTAACTACAGAAGTGCGTCAGCTAGTTATCTTCACACTACTTGCTGTACACTTGTTCGTAATGTACGTTGCGCCGTTACCATGTCAGGGACGAGCGGCCGCGTGATATGCGCAGCTCGCTGATCCATTTCTCGCCTGGCCTGCTGGCGAGCGGTCGTGTTTACTCACTGTTAGGATTTGTTTAATTGTTCTCCACCGGTAAAACTGTTCTGTTAATTGGCCACTGCGTGAAAACAACAGCAATTACTGAGGAGGCAACAGACAAACAAATTACACTGGCTTGCTCTGGTGTACATGTGCATTGTATAAAGTTGTTATTGTTGTTGTTCTTCAATGCTAGCACCAGCCGAACCAAGCTAATAGACAAGCTACAGGTGCACCAATAATTGTTGTTGTTCAACTTTATTCTGTATGTACCAGACAGAAGAGCCCTTCAACGCGCTGCCCTTGACAAACATGGACTAGTAGTCTTGCTTACTGAACATTTTTGGTCTTCAAACAGAGGATAACTGTTGCAGATTTCATAAGTAATAACTGGTTTAGTACTGTCAATGGCATACATAGTATGTGCATATTGTACCTAAAGCCAGGTAATAAATACACAACCAAGTCTTAACTTAGGTTACTCACTTCAAGAGCACTGTGATAGTAAGCATCAGTGGATGATGCTGTGCACTCAACTGCTGCACCTAAAATTTCATTCTAATAGACAAACACAGAAAATACTACAACTGTTACTTCCATCGCAGTCTGGAAAGTTAGCCATGAAATCATTGGCCTTCACAACACGCCAAGCATGAGGAACATGGAGAAAGAACTGTTTTGCGAATTCAAAGTTACCAACCCTTGGCTTCCCATAGGTGTAGAGCGAAATTCTTTGTTGCAATACAGGTATAGTAAATGCTAAGTCAGATTATGCAATAAGTGCTAGAGCACCTCCAAGTGAGTGACCAGTGAAAGTTATACTATATAGTGGGAATTCAATTGATGTGTGGTATAACTGCTTTTTCAGAGGTGGCCATACAGTGTTCAGAGCATCAACAAACAGGTTGTTAACCTTTCCACCAATTCCATGGAATTCCATGCTATGTTGAAAGCGATGAAATGCTGCTTTGAACATGATCACTAGCAACAAAGTCAGTGCATGGTTTTCCAGACAACTTGCATGCTTGCTGCATCACTTTAGCTAATTGAATCTATCTATTACTTGTTTCTAAACACTCTCATGGGTTCATGCTGTATGCAGCAGCAACAAACTTTAGCGTGGCTATTGCTCCTCTTTCTAAATACGAACTCATGCATGTTAATTTTCTTAAGTACAACTTAGCAACAAACTGCAACTGTTCTTACCATTGTATTTATAACTTAAGCTTGTCCCAGGACAGTCATATACTATGCTGTCAGCGAAACAGCGAAACCACAAATATGCTGTCTCTGTCATTGCCGAACCTTGACACAAGCCAGATAGATGTCTAGTTGTAGGTACGTAGTAGGTACCTAGTGAAAAGACGGCAAAAAACACAGTAACAAAGTCGCAACTGTCGAATTATCATGAAGATACTGCAGATTATCAGGAAATTCTATTTGCTTTGTAAACTAATGTATCTTGAAATATGACCAAGAAGCGTAGAACTGACGCCAAGCAAGAGCCAGCAAGGTCAGATTTGTGCAGTATGTGCCAGGGACACAGTGCAATATGTGTGCAAAAAATCACTGAACTCGGTTCAAAATTGACAAAGATATGCTCTTTACAAGGCAATCTTTCATTGGGAAAATTTTCGACCTGACAACTTTCAAGGCCCAAAAACTCAATTAGATGTATATTTTTTTCTCGATTTTTTTTGTGCAATCAAAAGTGAATATATAGCGCTACATTTTTATGAAATAAAAAAATGGGGGTCAATACCTTTGAGGGGGTCAAATTTAGCCCAGAAGGGGTTCGAAAAAAATTTTTTGTCTCGAATTTGATCATGTAGGGCATCGTTTGAAAGAGAACGCTCATGTGATTATAAATATGCAATCCGCAAGTTTACATGTTCACTGGTTACAGAGTTATAAGCCGAGATCTGAGGTTCGGTCGAAAAATTGAGTCTCACAAAAACGACCGGGAAGGTGATAAAACATCTTTTTAGGTTAAATTATACCAAAATACAAAATTTTAGCCAAATCGGAGACATAAAGTTGAGATTTGTCCGGAGGTTAAGGAGCAAAAGTCGATTCTTAGAAAAACCGGCTCTTAAAATTCATTTTTAATAGTATTTTAATAGCATTTTAATAGTTTGACCTTGTTTGACAATGAAGGAGTTACCTACAATACTAGAATTTAAATCAGAATTTTACCTCAGAAAATGATAAAAAATTGAAGGTGTCTGACAGCCCTCTGAATCTCGAATCTTCGAAACTGTGGAACTTTTCTCAGTAAAAGTTCATAAATTTTTCAGGTCAACATCGATTTTTCCATATTTTTACCTGTCCCAATTAGTATTGGGTATTGGGGGGTAAAAACCCCAATACCCAATACCCAATACCAGTTCGTACTCTACTTAAAACCATGTTCAGACAAAGTCATTTTAAAAAGAATGGTCATGAATTTACAGAGGAAAATGCCTCTAAGTTGGATCTCTGATTAAATTTTCAACTTACACTAGCAATTTCAAGCAAAAGATGTTGTTTCACCAATTCACTAAAGTGTGTCCAAAACTTTTCCAAGTTCATTTTAGAATCTACTATTAAAATACTATTAAAATTGTTATTTAATAGTATTAATATTAAATCTAAATTAAAACTAACAGGGGACTATTATATTAATATTAAATTAAAATTAAAATCGGCTAGTTCTATTATATTAATATTAAATTAAAATAAAATTTCACTATTAAAATAACAGTACATATTCATGCATATATTCCACAGTATCTTGTGTACAGTTCACGTACCTATTAGACAGAGGTTACCGGCTGATATTCCAAATAGATAATTTACACAAATAGAGACCGTTTTTCTTACAGGCTCAATCGAGAAGAAGGGCGAAACCTGTGCCACAGTTCTGTTCACTCACTGGGCTAATACTAAAAGACATGCTCGGATCCATTCGTTTTCCGCGGCAACTGGTGCAATGGTACGTCGCACTCCGCCAGAGACTGGTATTTCTGCACCTAGCTGCAATAGCCATCATGGCAAGTTGGCTGATGACATCAAGGCCTTCGGATACTATTATCCTGCTCAGTCTTGCCTGCCAGTATAAATTGGCACCCGACGAGGCAGTAGAAGGTTTCGTCAAAAACCTGGGGTTGGGGGTAGCCTACTGTAGGATGCCTGTTGATATCAATGCGTTGTTCCAAATCCAACAGGCAATGGAGTCAAGAGTGGCGTTGTCTCTCGGAGACATCAGAGATGCTGCTAAGGCTTTGGACGGCGTCTATATTCGAGATGATCGCATACAAGCGGAGCTTGTAAAATGCCTTCAGCCGGTACAGGTGTGCATTAAGAATAAATGGTTACACAAGAAAGAAGTACCGGTCTCGCCATTAATGCCTGAGGCCGAAATAGATTTGGTGAATAACGACCCCCAATCTCTCCTCGGGACCACCGCTTTCAAAGCTCTTCCGCCAAGCGATACCAATCAACCGGGCCCATCAGGAACGCCTTCCAACCAACCGCAAAGTTTACTGGGGAATTGGCAATAATCCAACTTTTTTGGGTAGACTGATCTCTCCTTCTGTGTTACTCTCTAATATTTGGTAGGCTTCTCATCAGCATTTTATATTTGGGTTTATATAGGTAGTATGTAATTTGCTATCTTTTGCCCTTCGCCTAAATGTAGAGGTTTGTTACACTCTTAATTTAATGAAAGGAAGATTAACCGATTTCCCCTGTCATTTTGAAATAATGGTGTGATCTCTCCCCTAGTCTTTACCCTCATTTCCTTTAATCTGTATGGACCACCTTAACAGGTCCTTAAATTGAATTCGAGTATTAACGTGTAAGTTAGATGAAAAAAAAAATATTTCTGCACCTAGCAGCCATCCTGACCTAAGTGACGGCACAGGAAATCAACAACTTCACTGCAGTAGGAAGCTGCTCCCAAAATCCGGTAGTCACGGTTAGTGAAGGCTACCACTTTCACAACCGTCAATCTGGAACTTTGCTATTATCGGTCCATTCCATATGCAAAATTATCTGGTCTTGGGACGTCTTTTCCGTCCGGCTCACCGATAACACGTTTATCGGTCGGTAAATGAGCGTTGACCTCAGCCAACTACGTTTCCAGCTTCCTACTTTCTTTTAACTGCGTTTTGACTCGTTTTTCGGCAACTTTTATTATTGGTCTTCGTTTTGGTTAATAAAACCTACTTTTCGTCTGTTAACTATAATCACCAGACAACAATGTCTTCTCTTCTCCGGCCGGTTCTTCTGTCCAGTCCAAGCATGGAACCAACTAAACTGAGTGGGGTTAGGACAATACCATCGGAATAGATTCTTATGACAGTGACGACGCTGACAACGATGCAATTGCATAGAAGACGGCGAACGAGGTGCGTCACTAATTTCTATTGCTAGTGAAAAAATACGTTTACATAATGACATTACACGTTGCTTCTGTACTTCCACTAAATTCTAGATCTGCAATGACCAAACGTCAAATGCGGTCAATATGGGTCGTTTACCATAATCTGTTCTTTCTAACACCTTCAAAAGATGGTTCTTGGAGGCAGGAAAGCTAGGCAATGTGAACCGTGTGTAGGCGCAACGATAGCACAACCACTAAACTTCCCATTTGGAGTTATTTCCTTGTTTTCATGCTTGACGTGCGTTTCGTGCTGGGCTGAGTGCTGTGCTGGGCCAATCTGTCGACTCAGTGCTTTGGTGGCGCTGGCCGAATGTTTATTTGAACTGTAGGCCCTTCTTATGGCTCAGATGGTGCTGCAGGAATCGACCTCTCTGTACACACGAGCATGCAGTTGCTCCCCATTTTATCACTGAAATTCACACTGCCGTTGCTTTTAGTTACCATACCATCATCCTGCTATGGACAGTTGGCCGACGGCAGTTCAGTAGCCCTGAGTGGAATTCAAAGATGGACAAAAGCAGCGAACAGGACGTCAACAACTTGACTGCATAAGGAACAACTGCTTGATTCAAGCAGAAGTAAACCGCTTCAACACTGTCAGTCGCTAGAACTTCCAAATCAATCGGCTCAACGCATCGACTGGGCATCGGTAACAACGAAAAGCTGGTCGCGATGACAGCAGTAGTAGAAAAGGGTTGTTCCTAGTGAGACAATGTTCAAACGGTTCTTGTGTTATTTACTTATGTAAACAAAAAGACCGATGGGGATGGGTAAAAGTTTACCAAAATTCTGACTTTCTAACACTTAATTGCTTTTTTAACAGTTGGTTTTGTGTTTTGTTGTCACTAGTCGATCATCATTGGTCAGAACAGAATACAATTAATTCAGATAAATCGAACGTAATTTAATAGTTTTTTAATTGCAAAATAAATTTACTCGGAAGCACTAGATTGGACACATTTATTATGTTTGCATAGCGGAGTCACGAACTAAGTAACTACATCTAAAACGTTTATTAACTTGTAAAACTTCAAAGAATTTCTTTCCGTTTCCTAATCGTCTAACACCAAATACACTGTACGTTAGCTAGTTAGTGATACATAGAAACGTTGTCTTAGAGTCAGACAGTAAGTCTTTTAAATTTTGAAAATAAAAAATTGGAGTATATCGGTCTGGCTCGAAGACTACGTACCGGAGTTTTCCACTTATAAGACCTGGTCTTATAACTGGAAAATGCCCAAATTTAGGGTCACTTTTTGGCGCCCTTTTGAAGACCATGGTCTTATAACTGGAAAATGTTATTTCACTGCAAAAAAACATTTCTGGCCAATAGTTGAATTTGTTCTTCACCTAGATGGCATGTTCCTGACATGCCTGACCAGTTTACGCTTGACTTTTAAAACTCTACTTGAAATTACAAGAAGAAAGGTTGTGTTGAAGCATAGCAGGTACTGTATTGCGTTCAAAACGAAAATCAATATCATGTTTTATGTATATTATGTACTTCTGCCTTTGTTTTCTCACGATGGACAGCTTTTGTTCACTTTAAAAACAGTTAATTGTGTGCTAAAATCGGTCAATTAAGCTAAGACCATGGTCTTTTAACTGGAAAATGGGTGTCTATGAACCAAGTTTTCTGACCACCAATTTGAAGACCATGGTCTTGTAACTGGAAACAAAAACCTATTTAAAGACCATGGTCTTCTAACTATGGTGGTCTTATAAGCGGAAATCTCCGGTACGTACAACACTAATTCTGCCTTAGCAGAATTAACAGCGCGCCTGGGTTTGTAGCTGTCGCCATTTGGCGCTCTGTCATCCAAACTAAAGAATGATTTTTTCTGCGCATACCAAACTCAACATTTTATTTGCAGTACTAACATGGTAAGAGCAAAGCAAACCAAAGAAAGAAATAAGCGAAGAATTGTTCCATAAGCTAATGGCGGATGTTCTAAAAGAAATATTTGCATCTGGCAAAAGCCTCATTACGTTTGAAGCCGATGGTGTAGGGCTAGTATACATAGAAGGTGACACCCTAGACCGCATCCTGGTTTACGCTGATAAATTATTTTCTATTATCGAAAACGGCAAAAACCAGAACCAGTAATATGTTTCCAACTCACGTATAGTAGCGGGATCAACTGGTTTATCTTGTTTCAAATCCAGATTTCATCAGCAAACATTTCTTTCACACCACATACACTCTGGCTGCTTGGTGTGGTGGAAACGTTTTTCGTTTCTACAGCTGTTGATACCAACGCGGGGCGTCGAGCGGCTATTTTTGGAGCTATTTGTTTGGCTTTTTTACAGGTGGTGGTTGTTGTTCTGTCGGCATACGAACCTAAAGTTAGTTAGTACATACTGTGTGCTTCCTTATATTTTATCATCTACCTTTTTGCCAACCAAATCTTCCTTTTTTCTTTTTCATCGTCTGACTTTGATGAAGAACTCAAGCTGACCCTTTTTACCACCCAACTGAAATTATAAATTATATACAGACTGAAGGAATGCGTGATTTCGGAGGAGTGTTTGTGTCATTGAGCTATCGTGTGGTTGTGCGTGTGCGAGTGCTTGTGTTTTGTGCGTGTGTTGACTACTCGATAAATCCTCCCTTTCGTATTAATATACAGTATTAGCTCCAACTGATTCAACAACTTCTTTTACTTTGAAAAAAGGGCCCAGATGTTTTTGCTTTTTTTGTTCTTGACCAGTTTTTTAGCATACATAGTGGCCTACAAATAAATGTAAGTGTAGCATGTAGATAGCGTCTATTCAGGCAGTTAAGCCTTCTTTCATGAGCTGTGGTATTTTGGCGAGAACATAGCATAACTCTATTATAACATATAAATGAAAATCATACCGTTTATCTTTTTAATATTGTCATAACAATGATCGCTTTTTTCCATGCTTTTTAGATCCGTCAAAAGCGTATTCAGATGCACCACCTCTTTTTTGCCAAGTTTGTAGTAGTACTGGCTTCCGTTGAACAAATATGGCACGATGTCTCGCCCCTTTTTCAATTTTTGCTGTGGTGACATCTGCAAAAATAGAAGAACGTCTGGTCACTGTCAGTAAGTTTTCAGAATATTTTCCCCTGTGCTGCACTAACTTAGTGTAGATTAGAACAACAACACCAACTCACTTTTGCTACATTGGCGGCAGGTGCCATTGCAGACAGTAATACTAAGAACAGCTGCAAATCGTATGTAGAACAACAGCTGGACGAACGTTTGGCCAACCTTGATTTGATTTTGATCGAGATGAAACGGCTGAATACGCTCTACGCTTATATCCAACACCTGGTGGCATAGGAGATTGATGGAAAACTGGTTTTCCAGTTGGCCGATAATTTGGCGGCAGGTACAGTGGACCGCTTCTAAAGTTAGGAGGCCAATGTTGCCATAATCTCCTTGATGACCGCATGATAATGGCGCTGGTAGTTATTGTGCTGGGGCGGGGGAAAAATAGATATTTTCTTGTATTCATTTATAAATTTGTATTTGTATTGATGACTCAGACCAAGGCCCACTCAGATCACACCGTAATCCGTTAATTGGTGAAAACATATCTAGAGATGAACTGGTGCGCTCAAATAGCAAGACATCAGAAAAGACAGTACAGCAATCTGCATACAGTGAGGATGACACTAAAAGTAGTACAGAAACTCGACTGCGATCAATTCGATGTGATGACTATCGAGCGAATCGTTGACGGCAGGCAGATTCACAGCATCTGATTATAGTTCGCATGCATTCTGGATTCTCTGTCAAACTTTTGCTTGGTTCATTCAAAGAATTGCGCATCGAGTTAGACGGTGTGTTCGCCAGAGTCTGAAAGTTTCACCAGAATGATCGATTTTTCTTGATTCTTGATGTTCTGAACTGGTTTCCTGGCATCTTTACAACGCATATTTGTTCCATCAACCTGTAATTTGTTTTGTCTACATCTGTGAAGAAATTAAGACGGATTTTGTCTACATACTGCACTTAGAATTTCGAAACAAAAGTGTACCATTTGTGGGGCGTTATTGTAGTTCCACGATACGTACTTTTTAGGTGTATCGAAATATCAACTGACTTCGTCTTTCCGACATCCTGCCCCCAGAATGCTATTGTAGTGTTCGAGCCTTCCAATACAGTCTCTGTGCTTTCTATTTTTACTGGAACCAAAGGAGCGAGAGTACCGGAGATTGTTACGAAGACATTTTGCAGGAACAGCGAAACACTACTGTCCGGCTGAGGGCTTGTAACCACGCTCACGACATACAGGTTATCTGTAAAAAAGAGACGTCCTGCTACATGTAGCACGGATAAATTTAGAGTGAATTATCTCTAATCACCAATTTAAATTTTCGTTGTTGGGAGTGTCGTGAAAGGTCACCATTTCATCATAGTTTGTTATTGTCAAATTCGCCTTTGTACTTTTGTCTGCATGCATGCGTAAATGTCTGTCTTAGTCACGTATGTTTCATGTGGGGGCAGACTTGTAGGCATTGTGATCATTCTACCTTTCATACGTATTGGGAACGGTTGCTTGCTGGCCGAATAAAAACTACAAAAAAACCTTTACCACAATTTCAAAGAATGTGGCTTTAATACTTGCAGCGATGATTTATGTTGCCATTGAGCATAAAATACTGAGTGGCAACCCCTATAGCTCAAAGGGCACTAATCACTTTATCCGTTCGTCATGCCAAAAAATTGCGATTTTTTTAATTTTTGAGCGTTTTTAGTGCCCAACCACCCCCCCCCCGCCCCCGCCCCCAAAATTTTGGCTCAGATCCCCATCGGCCGGCGCCAGAGAACAATAACTTGATCTAAAAGCTTTTCAGGCAACAGTTTGGTTCAAAAGATTGTTAGAGTTTTTGATTTTCATTGAACAGAGGTTGCGTGGTTAACTGGTAACTGTCAGTATGAGGGTATACGATAACTACCTCCGAAGCCTTCAACAACACATTTGGTTGCCCCTACCGAAATTTGCTCGGTATGATGGCCCAATCGGCTGTGTTGTCCAAGTAGGCGATGCCCTGGTCTGTGCCTTCCACTCGATGGATGTGGGCTTGGAGACCAGTTGAGCTCTTATAGATTATGCGATTTGGAGTCATCGTTCATTGACTGAAGTTGGAATACTGATTTTAATCTGAATTAGATGTCCCTGTATCCACTGCCTGAGGAGTGCCACTCATCGGTTCCGGTTCTTGTTTGTACACTGAATTAGATCGTTTGCGATTGGTGTGTAGTCCTAAAACAGACTTATTAAACATTGATTCAACAATACCCTGAGCTGGAGTTGTCGTGATTAAATTGAAAATGCGATCAGTATAATCACTGGGATGTTTGTCAGCACTGAGTGGTAACTTTGTAAAAAAGTTAGTAATAATAGTAACAATTTAAAAATATACTGGTAAAAAACTATCGGCTTCTGCTCTACATATTGCGCAGGCGCCTAGGTGCGTCATGAGGGGGCCGACACAGTGTTCGCATAGGCAAACGTGCCCGCACCGAATGAAGGTCACCTGAACCGTTTCTGTGAGACAGACGCGGCAAGTCGGGATTGCATCTGCCATATGGGGAGCATGTACCGGTTGGGGAGCTTGTGTGCCGCTGGTGCGGGTTCTGGCCCCCAACGATGAACTGCAGGGCCATGGTCTGGGCTTCTTGCTAAACCTGGTCGATGAACTGTGAAAAGTCCGCCAGGTCCCAGAGCACGATTTCCGCCAGCACCTTAAAGCCAAGGCGGTAATTTTGCTGTCCTTTACTAGTGTGACGTTTTCCAATTGTTTAGAATTTAGACCGAGACTGACGAGAGCACCGGTCGGATTACCTAGGCTTGGAGACCTTTGAATTGTTGGCGCGCCTTATTTTATTAGAAAACAAACACTAGAATAGTTACAAATTTATTCAACTGACCGACCCGTCCTCTCAACCGCACGAGACGCAGTCGGGAGACCAGACTTTATGAAACTCAAATTACACACCAATCGAAAGGACCAGAAGAAAATGTGACACTGTACATTGGCCTAATAATGGCTCATGACAAGACAGAATAATACGGCCCAGACGATTAAACCAATTTGGTAAACTGCAACTTAGGAAACGTACACAAACTAAAGTGAACTAATTAACCGAATACAATTAGATTCAACTGAAATAACTTATCATAATAATAGATAAGAAGGTGAACTGCGTCACACCTCCCAACGAAAAAGAAGTGGCGTCCCGACACTAAAACTATAAGTTAATGGGTTATGAATGAAACAAAATAAGGACGCTAAGCAACAGAAAACATGACTGGTGCGTATACATATGCGGAACAATTATGGAAATCATAACGTGCAAAATACCCTATGCCAGTCTCTTTACAAAATTCGTTCACAAGATACTGTGTATCCATCAGAGTTATAGTCCATGCGTTAGGTGCAGTGATTGTCCTGTTCCTTGTAAATAATCGAGATTTTGTCTGTTAGGGTTCAGTGCCCAATCGATATTGAAAGTTCTTCTCGATACTGATTGTTCCTTGGCTTTTTGTAAGAACTATCGATTAACAAGGTTGTGTGTGAATCACCACACAATTGCAACTGACTGGCGAATAAGTAGTACATACAGATATCATAGGATTAGCACAAAAATTTAGAAATATCAACATGAGCAAGACTTAAAGTAGTAAAGAAACAATCGGTTTCATATGTTATGAAAGGAGAATACATAATAGTGTGACGCTTTTGGCGCCCTCTTTGCAAACTAATTTGGTACCGGTCAGGCCGCTCAGGCTTGGAACCACAGTTGTATTTCGAATGTGGTGAAAGAGGCTAGTTGAAACTAGCTTTTATTAAAAGAAACCTATCACTTACAGGAATTTCGACTATTGTCGAATTGCGCCGGCTCAGGTATCACGAGTGACACGCCAACCAACTGGCTGGTGGCGTTTACAAAGCAGAAGAGTGTCACATACAATACAACTACTAGAAAGTGCCGCAAGATTGGCTATATTGGCTAGCATTAGGCGCAACCGCCGCTCAATGAGGCCCTCGCATGACAGGACCGAATGTTATGAGTTTTCGTGCTGGGACCCTAACCGGGAAGACTTGTTATCGGTAAGAAGTGCGCCAAATTCAAATCACTCAAGTACTGGCACCTTCTACTGAACCTAAATCGTCTTCAGCCTCCAGGCCACCTCTGCCATTTGCTGCCTTCCAGATCGTACCAGAACCACTTCGATCATCCAGCTCGCCACTCACGATTCGCATGTCATCGATCTTCGCCGAAGTACTATCCTGAGAATCGGCCGATTCAGAGTGGAAGAAGGTGAAGCTGCCGATTTTCCTTCATCTTACCATTGTTTTAAGTCTTCTAGCTTCCATACTGCTTCGATATGCTCTCTCCTTCCAGACACACCACTTCCATCCACTTCAAATCGCCCCGCCGAAGTACTATCCCGAGAATCGGCCGATTCGGAGTGGAAGAAGGTGAAGCTGCCGATTTTCCTTCATCTTACCATTGTTTTAAGTCTTCTAGCTTCCATACTGCTTCGATATGCTCTCTCCTTCCAGACACACCACTTCCATCCACTTCAAATCGCCCCGCCGAAGTACTATCCCGAGAATCGGCCGATTCGGAGTGGAAGAAGGTGAAGCTGCCGATTTTCCTTCATCTTACCATTGTTTTAAGTCTTCTAGCTTCCATACTGCTTCGATATGCTCTCTCCTTCCAGACACACCACTTCCATCCACTTTAAATCGCCCCGCCGAAGTACTATCCCAAGAATCGGCCGATTCAGAGTGGAAGAAGATGAAGCTGCCGATTTTCCTTCATCTTACCATTGTTTTAAGTCTTCTAGCTTCCATACTGCTTCGATATGCTCTCTCCTTCCAGACACACCACTTCCATCCACTTCAAATCGCCCCGCCGAAGTACTATCCCGAGAATCGGCCGATTCGGAGTGGAAGAAGGTGAAGCTGCCGATTTTCCTTCATCTTACCATTGTTTTAAGTCTTCTAGCTTCCATACTGCTTCGATATGCTCTCTCCTTCCAGACACACCACTTCCATCCACTTTAAATCGCCCCGCCGAAGTACTATCCCGAGAATCGGCCGATTCGGAGTGGAAGAAGGTGAAGCTGCAGATTTTCCTTCATCTTACCATTGTTTTAAGTCTTCTAGCTTCCATGCTGCTTTGATATGCTCTCTCCTTCCAGACACACCACTTCGATCTCCTTCAAATCGCCCCGCCGAAGTACTATCCCGAGAATCGGCCGATTCGGAGTGGAAGAAGGTGAAACTGCTGATTTTCCTTCATCATACCATTGTTTTAAGACTTGTAGCTTCTGTACTCTCATATCCAGACTTTTCTTTAAGATACTTTTAATTTAACTATAAAAACGCCTATGTTAGGGAACAGTGTTACAAAGTTATAAAAATTTGCATCAGATATGCTTACTGCAGCATCCGATCCAATCGGGACCATCATATTCAGACTTAGCTAAACGAGAGCTTTTGATTGAGTACCTACATGCCTATGTTACGACGCAGCGTTAAAAAGTTAGAAAGTTTGCATAAAAAATTTGCATATTCAAAATGACAATATGCAAATTTTTGCATATTTTAACGCTGCGTCGTAACATAGGCATGTAGGTACTCAATC
>JASANB010002709.1:0-26924 GCA_030248155.1 Sabatieria punctata
TAATATGAATAAATTGGTATGCTAATTTTAAGCCGCGTAAAATTTCACCCTATTCTGATTCAAAGGTCTGGGACGACAAAATGGCAGCTGACGCCCAAGCGAATGCTATGAAATGTAGCTTTAAGCCAAGTAAGCTTTAAGCATGTTTTCTTAACTTTTCTCTTGTTAGCAATGTGTCTTCAGCGTCGCCTGAAGCTGCCGAAAATCTGGGAGCAAATACAAATAAGAACAGTTATGTTCAAATGGTGCAGAAATGGTTTGACCAGGTGAAAAAGGCTGAGGTCCAAGATTACAACAAAATGTCGCCCTACGATTACCATAACGGACTAGGAGATTATATTCAAGTATGCAATTTCTGTCAACAATTATTATAAAAATACGAAAGTTCAGAACAAGTTTGGCTGTTTCTCAAGAAATGATTTTTTTTAGTTCCGCACACCACATTTCAGCTAATTTGGGCCGATACCAAGCGCCTTGGATGCGGTTACAATCCGAACTGTGTGGGCAGAAGTGGAAGTCTTGAATATCTGGTTTGCAAATATGACCCACCGTAATAATACTGTTTGTTCTTTTCCAAACATATATTTTTTCATTGAATGCATACTGCGTATTATTTCAGAGGAAATTATGTGGGAAAGCCTATTTTCGCACAAGGAGAAACATGCTCAAAGTGCACATTTTGTCAACAAGGATTATGTGTAGCTAAAATTGAGACAACAACCACTTCAAGAGCACCAATAACAACAAGAACGTCGACGCCGACAACGACCGAGTCGACCACCCCGTCGACAACAACGACCGAGTCGACCAGCCCGTCGATAACAACGACCGAGTCGACCACCCCGTCGACAACAACGACAGGGTCGACCACCCAACCGACGACAACGACGACTGAGTCGACCACGCCCACAACGCCGTCAACGACAGCGAAACCTCCGAACGGAGACGTAAAAGTGTACACCACCGAAACTTCGAAATGGCGCAGTGGCAGGGAAACCTACAGGCAAATAGTTGTAAACATAGAGAACCAGACGACTGGAACTCTCTGTCCGCTGAAATTGGAGTCATCCTCTACGTTTGACATCCAGTCTAAATGGAACTTATTGGATAGTGAAGGCTCGGGTGTGTTTCTTTTCCCCACTTGGTTCCGATTGGCCCCGAAAACGAAAAATACCTACGTTGGGATGATTATTTATGGCTCTGATAAACTGCCGGAGTTTAGAATAACAGACATTGAGAAGTGCTGAATAAAAGATAAAGCGCAAAAATGTTTGCAAGAAGTGGGATTCGAACCCACGCCCCCATTCGGGGACTGCGACCTGAACGCAGCGCCTTGGACCGCTCGGCCATCCTTGCATATAGTTGAGAAGAGCGATTTCGATTGATAAACGGTCTCACAAAAACAGATTGCGCAATGAAATCACAATGTACGTACATAAATGTGCGTAGTATATGAAAATTCCATTCTCATAGAAAACGAACTCTGACTCAGCTATTTACATAGTTTATTACAACTTCAAAATAGCTTTTAATCTTGGGAACAATTTTCGAGCATTATCACTGGTTATTCTGATAACCGAATCAATGTCCAATTTCTTTATCTCAGCTATCACTTTGGCACTGATAAGCGCGTTGGCTGGTTCGTTTCGTTCCTAAAGCAATAGACGATATCATTTATACTAGTTTACCACAGTACTTCCGAAAATATCGAACCTCTTTATTCGGCCCTAAAACCGGCGAATCCGTTTCTAACATCAGTTGTTCTATTGGAACCTTCGCAATTAGACTTTTCTTCTGAAACCGATAAATGGTGGGAGTAAAAGAATTGAGAAATTACCTTACCTGTTCGCTCCTTACACAGCTGGGTGGTATAGAAAAATAGTAGCCAGCCTGAATTCCAGGAACGGCAGATTTGGCGTTGCCATCAAACGCGTGTAATAAGACTTTGGAGGCTTTGTGCTCTTGTAGAAAGCTGATTACAGGCTTGCCGGATGAGCGTGAGTGACAAATTCTACAATACGCTTTGAAAATTTACCATCCTCTCAGCCAAAATTCAAACCCATGTCTGAGCGTAAGTAATGTTTTAAATGGAATGCAAAATAATAACTCACAAAGGAAGGTCGTATTTTAGCGAAAGATCAATCTGATATTTTAGTACGTTTTGTTGAGCTGCTTTGTCCTCTGGCTTCTTTATGTAGCGAGGTGTGTAGTCTAGGCCGGTCTAAAACACACAAAAATACCGTATTTTGTAAAAGAAACAGTGGAGTTTTGTTTCTGAGGCTTCTTTGCACGTTTTGCAGCAAAAATAGATTTTTTGGCACGTCTTTAATTAAAGATACAGTTTTTTGCACGTTGTAAAGTAGAAATAGGGTTTTTAAGGGCATTTTTGCACTTTAGACAGGAAAGGTCTTTGTAACCCTGTTTTGAGCTAAAAAATAGGTTGCTGAAACACTCCTTTGGGCATAGTGCTGAAACAATATTTTGTATCAGAAAAATTCCCCCTGCAGCCGAAAACCCAGCTACATGTAAGTATGCAAGTTTCTTTACGATCAATAAAGTTTCAATTTAGGCAACAAATTACCTCACCAATGGCCACCAAATCTTGATGCCATCTCTCGAACCACTTCTCTACACCTTTCAGATCTTCGACACAAACACTTCTTGGCACCATTCCAGCTTCTGTAGTGTCATACTAGAAGCGCTCTGCATAAAATCAAGCCAGCTCATTAGAGTTATTTTTACTGCATTTCGTTGAATTGAAAGTGAAATGACGCTGAGTCGAAATCAAACAGTTTTAGCCTTTGTGAATAAACAGCTATGAATGCCTCTTGTTCAAAAGCAATCAACGACCCCTGTGCTAATTATTCAACGAAATAGGGCAGTAGGTAAATTTTCCGAACCTGTACTGGATGAACTCCGAAACAAGGAGCACAAAAATTTTGAAATTGGCGGGATAGATCCAAGCTCTTCTGGAACTCCTCTAAGCATTCTGTGTTAACCAGACAAGCTGCTACACCGGCCTGAAGCAGAACAAACCAATCATACATGTAACAGGGGGGTCTGGGGGTCTGCCCCCCCCATCCGACTTAGGCCAGACCCCCCCGGATGGGGACCCCCCCCCCCCCCCGAGACGATTTCACCGACCCACCTCCGATTTTTCTGGCAAGTAAATTTTCGAGCAAATTTTTGCGATTTTTTACACTTTCACACACAAAAATTGCCAAAATCGCCTGCAAAACAGCACTTTTTAGCTGTAGCGATGTTTGGCAATTTTTAGCCAAAAAATTGCGATTTTTCTCGATTTTTGAGCGTTTTTTAGTGCCCACCCCCCTCCCCCAAAATTTTGGCTCAGACTCCCCCGGCCGGCGCCAGACCCCCCCAACCCCCTCTCCCATCGGCGGATGACCTGTTACATGTATGAAACCAATATACCTTGTTCAACTGAGCGCAGACAAAATTCGGTCGGAGCCTTCTCATACATGGGCCGGAAAAATCCGGAGGGGGGTAGGGGAGTTGGAGACCTCGGGGGGGGGGGTCCCCCGAAAAAAGGCCAAAAAACGCCTATTTTGCCTTAAATAAGCCAAAATTTCCGATGGAGGGGATTTCCTCCCTCGCGGGGAGGGGGTGGGTGGGGAAGGGGGGTATGGCCGGCCGAGGGGAGGGGTATACCCCCCTTACCCCCGGCCCATGTATGAGCCTTCTCCCTACTCGCCAACCAAACATGTAACATTTTCCCCACACCCGATTTTCTGGAAAATTCCCCCACCGCCGGATTTTCTTCGGGAGGGGGAAGTTTTTTGAAACCCTACTTTGCGTTTCTAAACCCGTAAACAGGGTTCCAGAGCCACTGATTAGGGTTTCAGAGACCCTAAACAGACTTTGTAACCCTAATTGTAATCAGGGTTCCAGAGAGCAACAATAATATGGGTTTCAGAAACCCTAAGTGGGGTTTATGAAGCCCCAAATAGGGTTCCGTAACCCAAAGTAGGGTTTCTGAGGCCCTAAAAATAGGGTTCCGGAACGCTAATTTTGCATTTTGAAACCCTACTAATATGGGTAGCTAACTGAAACTCTACCCCTCCCCATTCGGTAAGTGACCTGCTAAAATGTGGTTTCTGGAGTGAGCGTGAAAGAAGGAATCAAAATAGACATTATTAAGAAGTTTATCTCCAAAGTGATACGGGGGCCGTGTTGTGTTTGCCTGACTATACACCCAGCCCAAACAGAACCTGTCAGAACTCTACAGTACACAGCGCACGCATCTAAAGGAAAACAAACAGTGTAAACTGCGCCAATTCTGACTGGGACCGCCAACGAACTAGAGGCGTATGCTAACCTGCTGAGCTCGTAAAATAACTTCCGATCTGTCCAGATCAAATTCTTTGTCTGCCAAGTGGCAGTGACAGTCAATCATTGCTGACACAGTTTTTGCGATTTTCTAGACCGACAAAATAGATGTCATATACCACGAGCCGAGCAGGAGACAACTGACTGGTTGAAGAATTTCTTCAATTACAAAGTGTCACACAGTACGTGCTGCCTTTTCGACCGGGATTGCACATTGGCGCTAGGTTTGAATTAGTGTTGGTAAGTAGTCCAGGCAGTGTAGGCACCAGGCCACTTTAGGCTACAAAAGCTTATAATTCCGGTTAATTTTAAGCTCAGAATACTTTATAAACGCGTTTTTGAAGGCTAACTTTGCGAAATTTTCTCGCTCTGGTTTGGCAGCGGTCCAACCAGACAACTTCAAAATTCTACACTCCTCTACAAAATCCTGGGTAGACCACTTCATATCGGTGCTAAATTTCAGGCAATTTTGTGTAAAACTTTTTGAGGAACGCGTGTTTACGCAACACGGTTGCGTCTGTTCTGTAATCTGGAAAGACTGTTTGTCGTTTCCTTCTATAAGCAAGGATGGCCGAGCGGTCCAAGGCGCTGCGTTCAGGTCGCAGTCCCCGAATGGGGGCGTGGGTTCGAATCCCACTTCTTGCAAACATTTTTGTGCTTCATCTTTTATTCAGCACTTCGCGCACAACTCCGTCTTTCATAATGTACTGTACAATCATGATTATTTTGTACGGTACAACACGGTTGCCAGGTTTTTCAAACCCACTCTCCCTACTTTTTAGATGGAAACCCCCTACGATTTTCGAAAATCCCCTACCTAAAAACTACAAAAAGTGTGGTGATTTGAAGGCATTGAAGTTCTGATCTTGTGCAAAATTACGAATAAAGTGGCTAAATAGGCTATGTATATCATACATGTAGTTGGGGGGAATGGGGGGGGTTTTTCCCCCAGGCCCGATTTTCGGAGAAAATTCCCCCCCCCCAGCCGGATTCTGGGGGGGGAATTTTTTGAAACCCTATTTTTAGGTTTGTAAACCTGCAAACAGGGTTCCAGAACCCTATTTTGGGTTCCTGAAACCCTAAATAGGGTTACTGAAACCCTAATTTGGGTTACTGAAACCCTAATTTCGGTTACTGAAACCCTAAATAGGGTTCCGGAACCCTAATTTGGGTTCCTGAAACCCTAAATAGGGTTACTGAAACCCTAATTTGGGTTACTGAAACCCTAAATTGGGTTCCAGAACCCTAATTTCGGTTTCTGGAGGGCCGAAATAGGGTTCCGGAACCCTAATTTGGGTTACTGAAACCCTAAATAGGGTTCTAAGAACCGTAATTTGGGTTTCTGGAGGCCCAAAATAGGGTTCCGGAACCCTAATTTGGGTTTAAAAATCTCTAAAGAAGGTTCCAGAAATGCATTTTAACTGTATTATGTCGAATAAAGTGGGTTTTTTTGCACGTTTTAAAGCAAAATTAGCTTTTTTTGCACATTTTAAATTAAAAATAACGTTGTTTCCACGTTTTACAGCGAAAATAGGGTTTTAAACGGAATTTTTGCACTTCAGACAGGATTTTTACCCCATTTTTAGTCCTCAAAACCCTGTTTTGAGCCCAAAAATAGGTCGCTGAAACCCACTTTTGGACACCAAAAAAAGGTCGCTGAAACCCCCTTTGGGCATATCCCTGAAACCCTATTTTGGATCAGAAAAATTCCCCCCCCAACCGAAAACCCAGCTACATGTATGATGTATATGATACTGTTCTAGACTCTATCTAACAAAGATACCTTAACCCACTGGATTCTAGCTTTTTTCACTCGACTAAATGAAAACTTAACAAAAATCGAATGAAAAATGAAACCAAGCGAAAAGGAAAACATCCTGAAAAAATTGGAAACATAAATTAATCTCATTCTCACTCAATCCTAACACATACACTACACTGTATGACATGAGTGTCTTGAATTAGAACTCAATATTTACACTTATAGTGCTCAGACTGACGTGGTATGGTATCTACAAAGCTTGTGCCAGAAAGACAAAAATTTCACTTGTGTAACCGAGTTCAAAACTCCTACAAAAATCTAAAAACCCTACCCCTACCCCTAGACCCCTGCGTGAAATATTCCCCCTACCAAAAAGTAAAACTCCTACTCTGACAACCTTGCTGTAGAAGTAGAAACTACAAACATTTAAAACTCTGGTCGTTCGGTGCATTCATCCATTCTGATGAGTCTGAAGCCTTTCTGTTGAAAGAAGTCAATCAGCTCTTCTAATCCGGCCATAATAAGTTCGCGATCGTGTCCACCATAAATATAGCCACCGTAAATGGGAAATCTCCATTTGCTGAACCACTCTCGAATCAATTCTAAAGTTCTATTAACGATGCGACTGACTTTTTCTGCACGAGAAATGTTGAGGGCAGCAATTTGTGCGTTTAGGTCATAATCGCCGATGGCTATAGTAGAAGGAGAGTCTATTGTAAGACTGCATCTGTTCTTGACGTAACCAAATTTGTCCATTCTGTGATAAGGCGGTCGAAAGTGCAAATATCTATAACCAAAACACAGTGCTGTATCTACATTGTATGTAGTGTACATAAAAAACACGTTTCTGAAATGTATAATACGTAGTATGTACAGCTGGTACGTAGGTAGGTTAGGTACTGCAAATTTTCAAGTAAGTAAGTCAGGTTCATCAAGTACCTAAAAAATTAAATTTCAAGTTCAGGACCAGGTTCAAGTACATTTTAGAAAGGTACCCAGGTTCACGTTCACGTTTTGTTTTACTACAGGGTGTGCCAAAAAAAAACAACCCAGCAGATTTTTCGCTGTAGCAACCGCAAATCTCAACCGATTTGAATGAATCCTTTTTTAAATGAAAGATAAATAAATTCTTGAAAGATTGATGCAACTTTTATTAATATACTCTGCTTAGTTCCTGAGATATTCACTCTCAAAGTCAAAACAGTGATTTTGGCAGTGAACAAGAGGGAATTTTTCTTTTTCCGCTGCACTTCGTAATAAAACGGATTCCTGCTACTGTTGAGGGCTATTGGAGGCTTAACTGCTCACACAGAAACTCGGTTTACTTCAACAATAAAGTGTCACTAGCCCCCAGCAGTAGGAATCTGCTTTATTATGAAGTGCAACGGAATCGCTCTTGTTCTTTGCCAAAATCTGTTTTGAGTTTGAGGGCAAATATCTCAAGAACTAAGCAGTGAACCTCAATAGAAATTGCACCAATCTTTGAAGAATTTATCAATCTTTCATTCAAAAAAGGATTCATTCAAATCGGTTAAGATTCATGGTTGCAAAAGTAAAAAATCTGCTAGGTTGTGTTTATCACTCTTGTTCACTGCCAAAATCTCTGTTTTGACTTTGAGGGCAAATATCTCAGGAACTAAGCAGGCTATCTTAATAAGGGATTCATCGGTCTTTCAAGAATTTATTTATCTTTTATTTAAAAAAGATTCATTCAAATCGGTTGCGATTTGCGGTTCCCACGGCAAAAAATCTGCTGGGTTGTTTTTTTTGGCACACCCTGTATATTATAATAAAATAACAGCATTGAATACAGCCTATCCGGCGCTGTACAAACTTATGATTGACAGAAGTAGGCAGTTTTATTAATGTCCGCTCACACACATCTAGCGACGAGCTTTAAAATGACTACCACAGTGGCAATGTTTCGGAACATTTGGCGACTAAAACTAAAGTAGGGTATTTAGGGCTAGCTAGTTAGGACTAGGCAGTTAGGACTGTGGCGACTAAAACTAAAGTAGGGTATTTAGAGCTAGTTAGTTAGGACTAGGCAGTTAGGACTGAAGTTCAGGTTCAGATGTAGTAGCCTAACAGTTGTTATTACGTACATACATAGTTAAATGAATTATAAAATGGATTATGGTTTTAATTAAATTAATAAAATAATAGTTTGCTAACCTTTTTCCAGTGATATTTTTCAGTGCTTCAATTCCGCTTTCAATTTCAGATCTAACCTCTTTAACGCTCGTGAGCTTTTCTAAGTCTGCATGGCTGAACGTATGCGATCCAATCATAACATAGGGACTTTTATCCATTTTAGTAACAATTTCTCGATGATTTACCATATTATTACCGGTCAAAAAGAAGGTAGCGGGTACTCTGCGTCTCCTAAAATATCGTTCTAATTCTACGCAGACTCTAAAAGCAGTTTTCTCACTCTAAAATGCGAATTGTTTCGAGCATATTTTCCGAAGGTCCGTCATCAAATGTCAGCGCTACTGTTTTGGCAGGTAAACATTTTGAGAAAAGGTTGCATGTCGTTGTTCCAGAAAGCAGCGAGGCTAAGATGGAGTTTGATTGAGAAAGTTCGTTTCCTCTTTGTAGACGCAAGATTGCGTCTTCTAGCAGAAACAACAAACAAACTGTAAGACAGAGCAAGAGTATCAGCTTAATCCGATTTTGAGTGCTGCCATAAAACTTTACCATTTAGTATTAGTTTGTATACGCACGTTGTACACAGCTCGTCTACAAAATGATTCATCTCAATGTATACAACTTAGCGTTGCTTACAACATGAATAATTTATGAATTTATAGCCAACTTGCATGAAAACTGCTAATTTGCTTTCGTTCAAACATTTTTGTGTTTTAGTGTTTCATTGGTTATTGAGGTCTTTGTGTAGGGATGGCCAAAGCACGTGCGCGCGGCGCGGAATAGAAAATACAAAATCACAGCCAAAAAGTGGTCCAAAACGGTTTTTGCAACTTCAAGCGCAAGTGCTTTTTTGTGTTCCGTTATTGATAGGGGGATGTGATGTATTTATATGAAACAGAGTGTGAGCTATCGAATAAGATGCATTTTGAATCATAATTCGGTCGTTAAAGGGCATTTTCCTCTCGAAAACTGAATTCGTCGTTTTTCAATGGCCATTTTCTGCTAAAAGGAGAGTTGATTCAAATTTTGTTCAACCGGATTTAAAATCAGCGCAACTCGTTACCTATATATCACCGCGTTTTTTCTTTCCGCACTTCGGCATGGTCCCCACAAATTTGATTCTTTCTTAACTACTGAAAATGGGCATTTTCGTGGATTTTTTTCATGTTCCTCGTTCTTGTGAAAAAACGACGAATTTGGCGCAAGATGTTCAATCGGTTCCGTGTACAGTAGACTGCAGGCTTTCGAATGATATAAGAATTTGCTCTCTGCTCTTTGCCGTTAACCCCACAAACGGTGTTGAAGTTTCTGCAACCCTTAATTTTTGCCATTTCTGGCTTTTATTGTTCCCAACACTTGCAATCATACTTTTTCGCGTTAATTTAGCTGTGCGACTAATATTCACACATTTCTAGTAGATTTTAAACAATCTCATTGGTTGCACCTTCATAACTCGCGGCCTACAAAATCAGCCACCGCTGGGACGGCGACCAAGTTATAAACACTAATTTACGCGATTTGACCCACGCGGCTGTTTTGAACCAGCATTTCTCTGATTCTTCATGAAATTAAGTGCGGTTTTTTGCGTAAATAATCGCATCCGGTCATGCTATTGCCGTTTTAGCATAAATTTTTGCTTGTAGCGCGAGCTATTCAAATCTGTTGCCCATATTTTGAAATGGTACCAAGTGCGCCATACAAAAGTTCTTCGCAGACGGACGTTTTTAGATCGCATTTTTCTAATTTTTGATTGAATCAAGTGCGTTTTTTTGCGTAAATTATCGCATCCGGTCATATTATCGGCGGTTTTAGCATAATTTTTTTGCTGTAGCTTGAATTTTTGAAAACCATTGGCCATACCTACTTTGTGCTGCTATACCCAATCACACTGAAAGTTCGAATCAAGATTGCCTCTATGAAGTCCTTTTTGCCCTAATCAAAAGGTTAGCAGAATTTTCTGTATGCAATAATTTCTCACAGTTTCCTTAGCACATCAGTAGTTAGCTTTGTTTCTTCTTAGAATAAAAAGATCTAATTTTTGCCATTTCTACGTAATGATTACAGAATGTATCTGTTCACTGAAATACAATTTTAGCCCAGCGTATTGGGTATATGGTTTTCTATGGTTTGTTCACAGTCTAAAGGACTATTGAATAAGTTTCGAAGCAGACAGACAGATATTGTTATTTCTATAATTACGGAGCAAAAGAAAAATAGGAGGAAAATCTAATTCAACTAATCAAAATTTCCTGCTTGTTGTCCTTGTTTATCGAAGGCCAATTAGCGCGGAGTGCTGCACGTGGTCACGCGACAAACACGTTTTTCAGGTTTGGAACCGAGCCAGACGATGTTCTAACCAGAAATTTATTCCGTGCATCGATGCATGGTGCTTCAAACAACGAAGTGACAAATGACGCCCAGAAGGATAAACGAATACACGGATAAAAGTTTACCTCCCAGACACACTACGTACATAATAGCATAAACAAGATAGCAAAGTGCAGGAAAGAAGGGGTGAGTTAAGCCACAAGGTTATTATAAAACCCACCAACATCTAACAGTAAGGTGTTTTTCAACAAACGAGGATTAGAGCATTCATTACTTTGAAAATAACTTTGTTATACCAATTGTTATTGAAGAAAAAATATTCTCTCACTCTCTTAAGAGACTTATTTTTAGTATTTGCTCCGAAAACATTACCAATGGGCGTTGTTTTCCTGCCTTGGCAGTTTTACGTCCGCGTTCAGGTTTTCCTGAATAAACGTTTACATACATCATCACCAACTGCTTTGGTGAGTTTTTACATGAGCAGAGATTTCTGCTAATTAAGAGAATGCACCGTGAGGAACTGACCCTAGCCTAAAAACCAAACCTGAGCCTGAGAGGCAAAATTCTCTAACTCTACTCATACTGTTGCATATTTTTGGCACGTTAGTATGTAGCTGAAGTGAGTATAAGGCAAAAATTCTTATGTACTAAGATTTTTGTAAACAAACCACATTATACGTAGATGTGGTGTTCTGTGCCATATGATTAACTGGATTATCTGAACAGCTAAATGCGTATGACCATATCTTCTTTGGATGTCTCACCTGTCAATATTATTTATCATCGTCCTTTTTAACGATTATTACTAGATTATAATCCAGTGTCAAAAACTAGAGGAACTTATAAACTGTTTGTGCCATCGTTGGAGAGCTACATAAATTGCAGGGTACACTCCTTTGCTTTAAGAACGTTGAAAACATGGAATTCTCTTCCAGATGAGGTCACCATAGCACAAAACCTTGCTTCTTTTACTCGAGAACTAAGAAAACTGAACTTTGACCAGTACCTAAACTTTGTGTAATTTCTAACGTTTTACTAATGTCTGTTTAAGGCGGTGTATGTAAAGCCCTTGTGGCTGTCCACTGGCCTTTCGCGGCAATTACTAAAAGGGGCGATGGGGCGATGGGGCGACGGGGCGTTTTCGCGGTACGGGAGCGGTCTGATTCAGCTCGTGTCTTGTCAATCTCGGCTCCTCACCCCCACACTTTATCGCATCAAGTTTTGCCTGCCATTCCCCACGATTTGCACACAACGATCTTCGGCGAAGTACTATCGCTAGAATCGGCCAATTCAGTAGTGGAAACGACGACTTTCCTTCACATTGTGATGTGATGAGTTCAACTCTTCCAGCTGCTATACTTCGTCCATGCCTTCTGGGCTTTCACTTTCTGCTGTTCTGGCCAACTCCGATTCGCCATGCCGAAAATTATCCCAAGAATCGGCCGACTCTGGAGTGGAAATTGACAAAATTGACGATTATTTTTTCTGATTGCAACGATTTCACCTCTTCTGGCTTCCATAATTCTTTGATATGCTCTGGGCCACCAGTACAAGCTGTTCTGGTCCACTTCAGACCGTTACACTAAAGTACTATCCTAAGAATCGGCCGATCCTAAGAAGGTGAAACTTTTGAGTTTTCTTCAGATTGCAATGATTTCAGCTTTTTTAGCTATGTACCACCGTACAGTACTTATTTGATGCAACCTTGACTTTCACCCTTCTGGCCAACTCCGATTCGCTAAATCGAAGTAGCATTCCAAAAATCGGTCAATTCACAGGGAAAACGACTTTGTTGACACGGTTGACACGGTCCGTATACACGTGTTTGCGGAGCGTGTCAACCGTGTCTTGTGAGCGTGTTAACCGTGTCATGTCATCGTGTCAACCGTGTCTTGTGAGCGTGTTAACCGTGTCATGTCATCGTGTATACATATCGCTAACACGCCCTTGGGTAGGCCGTGTTAACGGACCGTGTATACATATCGTTGACACGTGTTTACAGACCGTGTATACATATCGATATCACGTGTTTAGCTGACCGGCTCCCATCACTTGCCTGGCACTGTGGCTAGGATTATTGATCCTATGCTCTCAACCGTAGTATTTTCTTCGTTAATTCCAAACATTTGCTCATCAAGCTAAAACGCCTTTATCACTGAAATGCTATACAACAGTTGAGATTACTTTCGCTGATGGTAGACAGACGGCATACAGGTTTTATATAAATGGGTGCGGTCCGACCAGAGTAAAAAGTGTGCTTCTATGTGCACGGCAAAAGAACCGAAGTACCGACTATGGCAATAGCTTGACTATAAACAGGCTTAGCAAAATCTGTTGACGGAGTTCTGCGAATAGAGTTCGAGCGGCTTTTGCAGACCGATATCCCTGACCTTTTCTATGATTCAAAATTCCTTGATCAACTATGATGAGTAGAGTGAAATTCTGAAAAAATTGGCTTTAAAAACGCATTTATTGGACTTTCTGTGAGTAAAATTTCTTGTTAAACATGAAATGCCCGGAACACTGACGTTTGAATGGAGACTGTCAGACACGTGAAAATGAGCCCGAAAGCTGCCGACCCAACTTTGAGGGGGTGTAGCGCTGGTTCCAGGGGTTGCTGGTGGCCGGGCATGCACCGTTGGTCTTCGACTGTGCTCTATTTAACAGATATAAATATCAGTCAGATCCGTCTGATGCCCTGCTTGCCCCCTCTCTTCGGCACCAAAGCTGACCTTCTCGCAAAATGCATCTTAATTGATACAGTAAAACCTGGTCGTTTAACGCAAATAGTTGAAAATGCAGATGTTAAGAATAAGACAAAACCAAAGACAAAAAGCACAATCTAGCACCCCCTTCAATTTCCGGCTACATGGTCTAGCTAGACTCAAGTATGGCCATAAAGACACCTCCTCTCAACCGCCTTCCCACAGTGTCCACATGTTTTATAATTCGAGTTCATGTCTGCGAGGCCAGCAACAAACACACGGGTCTAAAGCATGCATTAGGAAGGAATAAGCGAAAGAAACCTGTATGAAATAGTGGAGCCGCTGACACGGTTAGTTCGTTGCGTTGACGCGGTTAGCACGGTGCGTTAACACGATATGAAAACACGGTACGTATACACGTGTTCACGCATCGTGTTTACGGTGTCAAAACTGAGACGCACTCCAGCGTGTATACATATCGTTGACACGGTTTACACGGTGTGCGTACACGATGCGTTGACACGTGTATACGTATCGTGTTAACGGTGTCAACAAAGTTGTTTTCCCTGTGATTCGCATGTGGAAATCAGTTGAACTGACGATTTTCATGCAGATTGCCCTTGCATGTATTTCTTCGATACACTCTAGCTCTGCCTTGTTTAGTATTTCTCAAGGTGTTTTTGTCTCGGAAAATTCGTACCCCTCAAAACCTATACCCCCTAAATTTTTTTCTGTCCCTGAAATTTGTTTTTTTGCGCTCTCTTAGAATTTGTACCCTTCAAAACTTTTGACTCCTAAATTTTTCTGTCCCTGTGACTTCTTGCTCCTTGTAGCCACCTCCTTCGGGGTGTTTTTCTTGGCAGGCGGTAAAAAATTAAAGCGGGACTAAAAACATCCCGAAATATACAACGAGCAAGAAGTTACAGGGACAGAAAAATTTTAGGAGGCAAAACTTTTGAAGGCTACGACAGTCTGACAGCTTGGAATCGGACACTGCTATAAGGTACTGTTGGCAAGTCCGACCTGAACCTTGACTTATTAATAAGTCTTTAACCTGAAATTTGAGGACTTGAACCTGAACCTGAACCTATATTATTTGAGCCGGACTTGAACCTGAATCTTAAATATGGACTTGATTTTCAGGTTCAAAACAGTATCTTTCAAATGTCAGAATTCCCTACTTCAATAACTGATTTTTCCTGTATTACCTGCTGAATTTGTATGGCGGTCTGTGCATTTGCATGTTTGCTTGTTATTTTATGCCATTTAGATTTGCGCCGTCCGTTGTTTGTGACATGCATGCGTGACATACAACTTTGCTGAAATGGATGCATTGTTGTTACAGTATCACGGCATAGTAGGAAACAAACCCCCACTAGACGGGGAGGAGGTGTGTTCCCCACCCGCCAACCGCCCTGACCTTACGGCTTGGGCTTTGACTACAAAGTCACTAAGAGTAGCTCGAACTCAGGATCGCCAAACGCAGCTGATGTCCAAGTCAACAAAGATTGAGCTGTATGAGAAGGAGTTTGTTGCTGAGCATGCTGTAGATGAAACTGATCCACTTTGTTGGTTGGTACAACAGCGTTTGGCTTTCCCTTATTTGTTCGATATTGCTGTTGATTTTCTGTCAATACCTGCTTCATCAGCAGCTATAGAGCGTGCATTCAGCTTGACCAGTATTGCTCTGCGTAAGAATCGTCATCGGCTAAGTGCTAATAGCTTAGAATCTGAGTTGTTGATCAAAATTAACTGTGATTTGGTCAATGGGCTGTTGATCTTTGCTTGACAATGCACTGTTGAACCAGTAGATTGAGAAAACTGCCTTGTTTGTATCCGTGTGCTCATACATGTAACAGGGGAGTCTGGGGGGTCTGCCCCCCACCCGACTTAGGCCAGATCCCCCGGATGGGCCCCCCAAGACGATTTCGCTGACCCCCTCCGATTTTTCTTGCAAGTAAATTTTTCAGCAAATTTTTGCAATTTTTTACAATGTCAGAGACAAAAATTGCCAAAATCGCCTGCAAAACAGCACTTTTTAGCTGTATTTCAGCCCAAATCAGCGATTTTTGGCGATTTTTAGCCCAAAAATTGAGATTTTTTCGATTTTTGAGCGTTTTTTAGTGCCCTACCCCCTCCTCGCCCCAAATTTTGGCTCAGACCCCCCCGGCCGGCGCCAGGCCCCCCCACCCCCCTCCCCCATCGGCGGATGGCCTGTTACATGTATGCGTGTGCTATCCTGCTCTGCTGGCCCTGTTTTGTTGTTTTTGCTATGTGGTAAAATTTTTACATAAAATTTCGCGCTTGAAAAGGACTTAAACCTGAACCTATTGTCCAGGTTTTTTTTAAACCGGACTTGAACCTGGACTTGAACCTGACATTTTGCGCTTGGACTTGACCTGAACCTGAACCTGTTTTTAAAAGCCCGGACTTTCCAACAGTACTATAAGGTGAGGCAGATTGCTAAACAGGTCGGGGTTCTATCGATGCAAGTGTCAAAAGCAAAGCGTTTGGGTCATCAGAAGGTTGCCGGCAGTTCTCGCCCTCTGCTTGTCGCTGTTCCCAACGAGAACCAACGGCGAACTTAGTTGAGTAACGCTAAGCAATTATGCAAACAAGCAGCTTGGTGCAATGTATTCTTGAAGCCCGACCTGTCTGAGCTGCAACGGCACAATCACAAAGAGCTTTGGGCATCGCTCAAAGAGTGATGAAAAAATGGTGAAAAGGTTACAATCAGAAATGGCGCTATTGTTCTCAGCGAGCATTAATCGATCATGATGCGCAAGTTTGTATAGCAGTATGTGGTTTCAAAAATACGTACTATGTGTTCCCCTAACTGTACCCAAGTCCAGTTCTCTTTGTCAGCTCTGAAATTGTTATGTCTGCTCTATGTTACGTCTACCAGGGATGATATTAATAGCACGTTTGATGTGCGTATGAAATTGTATAGGAATGTATACTTTAGTGTAATGTTATGTTACCAGGTTCTGCTTGAACCGAACTACTGTTTTTATATCAGTGCCCCACAGTGGATCTGATTCCATTGGGGCCTAATGAGCCAATGCTGCTCTCTCTAATAGATTGCTGGATTGTATCTGGTGTACATATACATGTACGTTGTATAAAGCCATTTCTTTATTTATTAAAGCTTCAATTTCTTCGGGAACCGAATCGGTCGATTCTTAGGATAGTACTTTAGTGTAACGGTTTGAAGTGGACCAGAACAGGTGCTACTGGTGGCCCAGAGGACATCAAAGAATTATGGAAGCCAGAAGAGGTGAAATCGTTGCAATCAGAAAAAATAATCGTCAGTTTTGTCAATTTCCACTACTGAATCGGCCGATTCTTGGGATAATTTTCGGCATGGCGAATTGGAGTTGGCTAGAACAGAAGAAAGTGAAAGCCCAGAAGGCATGGGCGAAGTATAGCAGCTGGAAGAGTTGAACTCATCACAATCTGAAGGAAAGTCGTCGTTTCCACTACTGAATTGGCCGATTCTAGCGATAGTACTTCGCCGAAGATCGTTGTGTGCAAATCGTGGGGAGTGGCAGGCAAAACTTGATGCGGTAAAGTGTGGGGGTAAGGAGCCGAGTATTGACAAGACACGGGCGGAATCAGACCGCGCCCGTACCGCGAAAACGCCCCGTCGCCCCCATCGCCCCATCGCCCCTTTTAGTAATTGCCGCCTTTCGCCTCCATATGCCGTCGTTTTACACTGTTTTCGCGTTTTATGTCATTTGGTAACTCGTATTTTTATTTATATTTTGTGTTGGGCGATAGAAGTTCGTTTGCTCGTTCGTTCGTTCGATTGGTCTAGTTCTGGGCGTGTTTTTTCTGCTTATTTAGAACAAACGCTCAGAATAGTATTTGTAAGTTCAACAATTTTGTTTTTACTTTCTTCAACAACTGTCTGCTTTTTTGGTTGTGTTTCTGTATCTTTCTGTAGTTAGTAGAGAGGACTTCAGTTTTGCAACTTTTCTTTTAACTAGATGATTGACTGAGCTACTAAGAAATGATGCAGGTTTCTATAATAAATAATTATTGTTTCTGATCAAGCGGTTATCTCTATAGTTAATAAGTAGTGGAGTGGAGTTTTCGGGAAATGTGATAATATTTTCTTCTTTCTTCGTCTTTGCAGCTTTGTACATAGCACATAGCCGCTTATTCAAGAAGGACCCGCACAGCCACAACCACAAACAAGCTACGTACTGGTTAAGTAGAAAATAATTCACCTCTCCTCTTGCCTCGCACACTCCTTGCCAGACTCAGTGTGCCTGTCATCTCTTGTAATCAGGTAAATCATGCATTTTTTTCTTAACAGCTGGTTCCAGCCGCCAAGCGGGTTTGCCTGCCAGGGGGTCATGACATGAGTGTTTTAGGGGAGTCGAAAATTTCTGCAATCTTCTTATTTCCACAATTTATCACGGTTAAATTATAATATGGCTAAAAATTGCTATTTTGAGCAGCCAAATTGCATTTAAGAGTACTTGCCAAAAAAAGTCAGGCAAGCTCCCTTATGGGGGCGGCCGATGGTGTTTTTTGACCCCCCATTTTTATTGGCTCATTTGAATTGCCCTATTATAAAACCCCCACAGCCGCGTCGGTTTCGCTCTGGCCCCACTCAAACCGGAGTAATGGTTTGAAGAAGGGTGCTGCGCCGGATCTCCCAGATTTGGCTCCTCCATGCTCTTTCAACTGCTGTCAAATTGGCAGCTTTCGAGATAGCACCTTGAAATTGGACACACTTATGCAGATTTTCCCGCTCTTTCAAACACAATAGAGAACAACTCAATACGATGAAAAGTGCCAGATTCAGACGCGATTTATTAAAGTTCGGGGGACCCGAAATAGACGTGTCTTTCAATTGAAAGAAGTGCCTATGTGGCAACGAGCTCCAGAGCTGATATTTTCAACATAAGTTGACCATGTAAGGATGTATCAAAACCTACAGGCAAACCCACCGATTCGGCTTTGTTTGGGAGCTGTGCAGCTTTGAAGATGACCCTTTTGATCACGATTTTTAGGCATGACAAGCAAATGTAGATCAATTACTCTTTGTCGAAGGCACCTAGAGAGCTGTCACTCGCAACCCATACTAAAACGGACATGCTCTTTCAGAATATCAGCTTCATTTGCCTGTCCAGTTCTTCAGTCCCAAGTAATTTTCACATTTTCATGTGTATGCTGAATCTGACCGAATTTCCGGTACCATCTAACTAGGCTGGTCTGGTCACTACTCCTGTAGTTTCTGGTTAATCAACCTGAAATTTATCCCGATTGTGCAGAATATCCCGCTCTTTCAATTGATTCACTCGCCGCATCAATCGGATGCTCAGTTCAAATGTTATATCTGATTGTTTACAAATACGTTTTCTGCGGTGCAACCCTGGGACACATCATCGATTAACTTTGCTCAAAAGTGCAACGCTTTGTCTACACTTATAGAAAACGCCAATAGGACACCAGCTTATATAGCACGACCACAACCGGTTTACCTTTAAGTAAATTTTGTTGAATAAATAAGTACATTTTTAAGTACATTTAGCGGCTCCATACTAGCAAGAATTTATTGATAAAAGTAAGTGCACTGTAAGTGTATTATTTTGTTACATAGTATATTTCGAACGTTCAAACTGTCAGTATAATTAGTTAGATGTTATGCCGGACTAATGTAGTACGTACGTAAGTGTGTTCAATTTTGATTTACGCTGTATGCTAATTTAAGTGACAGTCCGTGTCAATCGGCCATTTCTATTTTCTCGCTTTACGATCCTCTCGTACTTGTGCTGTTGCTAAACCTAAAGGTGTTCTGACATAAACTGCCGTTTGTTAGAAGTCAGTTCACAATCAACACAAACACTCAGTCATAACTGAGTTAAAAATAGCAGAAAAATAATATAACATGGCAATTCATTTACACAGCTTCAAGACCGAGATATGCATAAAAAAACTCCAACCACACGAGGTTGGGTACGTTGCGCTTTATGCAAAGAAGCGTAGGAAGATCATAGCAGGAAAGGCTTTTGTATAATTCTTTGTCGCATTTTCTTGCCCAGTTTTGCCATACAAAGTTTTACTGAAGTTTGCTTCTACTTACAAAAGCAGATTTTAGCATTGCGCTTTATGAGAGTACTTAGCAACGTTTGACTCTAAGAGTAACGACAATGGCCTGACTTGCCACCTCCAGTCATTACTGTGCCAGTTCTACCACCGCCGTAACACATGTCTTAATCGATGGCAATTTATAGCTAACTGCAGCTTCTTGTGCACTATAAGCATCAATGGCGCAAGGCGTAACCAGCTCTAGCAAAAAAGTCACCCGAAAACATAGGCCAAAATCCTGCAGTGCTTAGGCTTGCATATTGCGCACGATATAGGTGTACGAGATCTGTTGAGTTTTTCTGTAAGAGTAGACAAAGCCTTGCACTTTTGAGCAAAGTTAATCGATGATGCGAGCCAGGGTTGCACTGCAGAAAACGTATTTATTTGTAAACAATCAGATATAACATTTGAACTGAGCATCCGATTGATGCGGCGAGTGAATCAGTTGAAAGAGCGGGAAATTCTGCACAATCGGGATAAATTTCAGGTTGATTAACCAGAAACTACAGGAGTAGTGACCAGCCTAGTTAGATGGTACCGGAAATTCGGTCAGATTCAGCATACACATGAAAATGTGAAAATTACTTGGGACTGAAGAACTGGACAGGCAAATGAAGCTGATATTCTGAAAGAGCATGTCCGTTTTAGTATGGGTTGCAAGTGACAGCTCTCTAGGTGCCTTTGACAAAGAGTAATTGATCTACATTTGCTTGTCATGCCTAAAAATCGTGATCAAAAGGGTCATCTTCAAAGCTGCACAGCTCCCAAACAAAGCCGAATCGGTGGGTTTGCCTGTAGGTTTTGATACATCCTTACATGGTCAACTTATGTTGAAAATATCAGCTCTGGAGCTCGTTGCCACATAGGCACTTCATTCAATTGAAAGACACGTCTATTTCGGGTCCCCCGAACTTTAATAAATCGTGTCTGAATCTGGCAGTTTTCATCGTATTCAGTTGTTCTCTATTGCGTTTGAAAGAGCGGGAAAATCTGTATAAGTGTGTCCAATTTCAAGGTGCTATCTCGAAAGCTGCCAATTTGACAGCAGTTGAAAGAGCATGGAGGAGCCAAATCTGGGAGATCCGGCGCAGCACCCTTCTTCAAACCATTACTCCGGATTGCGTGCGGCCAGAGCGAAACCGACGCGGCTGTGGGGGTTTCATAATAGGGCAATTCAAATGAGCCAATGAAAATGGGGGGTCAAAAAATTCCATCGGCCGCCCACTGCCTGACTTTTTTTGGCAAGGACTCTTAACAGCTAAAAACAAGCATAAACAGACCAAAAGGCATCTGAAAATTAGAGTGTCAACTGGTATTGCGTTGTGGTGTTTTCAGGTATTGGTCCCAATATCCAATACCGATTCGATCTAATCTTCATGCAAATTCGTTCCTGGCCGACCCAGGGGGAGGTGGGTTTTCCTCAGATGGGGGTAGAGGGGGGGGGCAAAAATTTCAAAAAGCTTCAAAGCGCCTGGAAATGCGAATTTTTAAGCTGCCAAATAGCGTTTTAGAGCTAAAAACAAGCAAAAAATGACAGATAGGGCTTCCAAAAACCCCGATTACTCTAAAATATCAGCAGTGGAAACACCAAATTCGGTTTCCAAAGGCTTTTCAAGCGAATTTTAGGCTAAAAATTAGTGATCTCTGAACCAGTTTGTTAGTAGTAAGGCCCCCAATATATCGGATATATCAGTTTATTAGTACTGGAGCCACTACTAGTACTTGTATTTTTGGGTTGGGGGATGGGTGGGTGGGCCCAACCAGGCCGAAAAAATTTTTAACAAAATAGCCTTTGAGGAAGCGTTTAAAGCCATTCTGAGTGTAAAATTAGCGGAAATTAACAGTTTTAAACAACAAAGAAATTAACAGTTTTAACAGTACTCGAAGAATGCATAGTTCAATCGCGTTTCTTATTATCGACGAATTCTTTTCCTAATTCGGCCGGAAAGGGTGTACCAACCACCGACAGCCCTGGGTGCGTTCAGGTACGGTACTGGCATACATGGGCCGGAAAAATCCGGAGGGGGGTAGGGGGGTTGCAGACCTCGGGGGGGGGGGGGGGTTCCCCCGAAAAAAAGCAAAAAAACGCCTATTTTGCCTTAAATTTTTAATGCTGTTTGCTGTGATATATCAACTGTTTTATACCTCTTGCGTCATGTTTTCATGTGTCTGGCAGCAATGCCATATCGCTTGAGGATAAAGTTTCAGTTCAGTTCAGTTCAGTTCAGTTCTAAATAAGCGAAAATTTCCTCCCTCCGGGAGGGGGGTATGGCCGGCCGAGGGGGAGGGGTATACCCCCCTTACCCCCCCCCCCGGCCCATGTATGGGTACTGGTACATTCTGTACCGTTAGAAGTGGCACAATTTTTATTTTAGATAAGAACAGGGAAATTAATTACTGCTGTACTAATTGAAAAAGCGGGACACTAACAAATTCTACTAACTTTTAGTTGATTAACGCTAAAACAGATTCCTAAACCTAATCATCGATCAGCGATTTTTCTAGATTAATTTTATAGGCATACATGGAACAGGGGGTCTGCCTCCACCCGACTTAGGCCAGACCCCCGGATGGGGACCGCCCGTACTGGCAGTTCCGGTGCTGAAGGGTGCCTGAACCGGAACTTTTTGACTTTTCGCTCTTTTTTGAAGTAAACCTGCTAAATTCCATGCAATAACGCTAAACACTATTAGTAAATCACCTAAAATCTTTGTTTAGGTTATTATTTTGTTTGCTATCAATTTCAGTTGTTTTGATATTTTAAAGTAGAAATTTAAAAAACAGAGATCTTAAAGAGATAGCGTCCCAAATCTAAAATGGCGCTAAGTCATCATGGGAATCCTGTACGGTGTAATGTAGGATTCTCTGAGAAGCCAGTAACCTAATACTAAATCAATGTTTTCGGTGCCGATCCGATCTGACGGGGGGCCGTACGATGTACAGCCCTACGATCAGACCTGCACGGTCCATTTCGTTACCCCTGATCATACATGTAACAGGGGGGTCTGCTCCCAACCCGACTTAGGCGAGACCCCCCGGATGCCCCCTCAAGACGATTTCGCCGACCCCCCTCCGATTTTTCTGGCAAGTAAATTTCTGGACTTGGACAGGTCGCAATTAGTGTTGGGTACTGGGGGACAAAAAGCCTAATACCCAATGCAGCCGGCACCGTTGGTGTAGTGGTTTAGGCCGCATGGCCGCTGTGCGCGACGTCGTGCGCTCATCCTCTCGGCGCGGCAAGTTTCTTGGCGCAAAGAGTTGGTCGTCGTTGCAAAGCTGCACCCAGGCCACCGAAAGCTGGTGGCAGTTAGTAGGTAAAATGGCAACCGACTGCATGTGCCGTTGCACCGAAGCCGCTCCACAAAGCATGCCACGTCGGAGAAGAAGAAGATCAACGATCTCAGTCAGAAGCTGTCTGGGGGGCCCTCTAGCATATGGGGCACCGGTGGCCGTCGGGAGCTGTCAGAATCATGACATCGACACGCCGGCCGCCCTCCTGGTGACCGGCGCCCAGCAGCATGGCTAGGAGTGACTGGCAGTGAAAGAAGGGCAACGTCTGAGATTATGATCGTAGGCCGTAAGGCCCCCCGCAAATCGCAATACACCCAATGCCAGTTCGCACTCTAGTTCGAGTAATCAAAATCCGAAAAATTTGTGTTCTTCAGGTGGGAGGCTCGTGTGGTAGATCGACTCCAAGCTAAAAGATTGAACTGCATCATTATACATGGGCGGCCGGAGGAGGTCTGTAGATCTCGGGGGGGGGGGGGGGTCCCCGAAAAAAGTCGAAAAAAAACGCGTATTTTGTTTTAAATAAGCGAAAATTTTCTCTCTCCGTTGGGGGGGGTATCGCCGGCCGAGGCGAGGGGCCACCCTTACCCCCGCGGCCCATGTATACGTATCATGTTCCATACACGTTTATACAGGGGTGTCTGGTTGGAGCTGTGTCCATCTTGCGATCGGGTACCGCGAAACTTTATCTCCACCTCCGATTTTTCTGGCAATGATTTTTTTAGAAATTTTTTGCGAATTACAGACGCTAAAATTGTTAAAACTACCTGTCAACAGTACTTTTTGGCTGTAATTAAGCCCAAATTAGCGATTTTTAACCGAAGACTGCCGTTTTTGAGAGTTTTTAATACACAGCTGCCGTGCCCAGATCTTGGACTCAGAGCCCAACCCCTCCACCCTGATGCCGGATTTATGTGTCTGTCTGAGTTATGACTTAGTAGTTGATTTCAGACTATCCTCTGTACGAAGACAATCGCACTGTGATACTTCCCATAGACTCAGGACCTTGTATATCAGTAGAAAGAGACTCAAGCCAAGTTTTGACCTCCTCTCGCAGTTTAGCTTCCTGTGTTCTCTGCTTTCTCCAGATGGACATTCACGAACGAATCAAGAGGTATTTGTGTCTTACTAATTTTCGGTCAACTGCCACTACTTTTTAATGTACAGGAATTGTCCATCTATACCGACCGGGTCTTATATAACTGGAAAATGCCCGAATTTGGGGTAGCATTTTTTGCACCAGTTATAAGACCCCGGTGTTGTAAGTGGAAAATCTATACTTTACGGGTAAACCTCGATTTTTTGCATCAAACGCAGACATGGGCAAAGGGGGCGCTGAGGGGGGGTTGGCCCCCCCTCAGGCTCTGACCTACCCCCCCCCTCAGCCGGCCGCTACCCCCCTCAGGAATTTTTTGGAAGATTTTTGTATAGAAAATTATGATAAATATATGCCTGGATTAGGTGTAAATGAGCTCAGAATAGCTTATTTTAACGTATTTTGATGAAAAATAAGCCAAAAAACCTTGATTTTAGCCAAAAATTGGACTTTTTGGCTTACCACCCCCTCAGCCCCCCCTCAGGCGCTCCTACCCCCCCTCAGCCCCCCCTCAGGAATTGAAAATTCTACCCCCCCCCCTCAGCCGAAATGCTAGCCCATGTCTGATCAAACGCATAATGTTCTACTGGTTTGGAGCTTTGTAACAACTTGCTGTACGTTTAAGTATGGAAATTGAATTTCAAACAAGATTTTTGAAAAGTTAGGTAACTTAGAAGCTCCAATATGTTAGTAACAGCTTTGCAGGCGATTTTGGCAATTTTTCTGTCTGAAATTGCAAAAAAATCGCAAAAATTTGCTCAAAAAATTACTTGTCAGAAAAATCGGAGGGGGGTCGCGCAAAATCGTCTCTAGGGGGGTGGGGGAGTCCCATCCGGGGGGTCTGGCCTAAGTCGGGTGGGAGCAGACCCCCAGACACCTCTGTTACATGTATGGTACCCCCACGTCCGGCCACTGTGACGGTACCGGCGCCATATATGGTACCGGCAGGCACCCATGGCCATGGGTAGGAGGCCCCCCTCAAGATTTTCCGGCCTATGTATGCTGTAGATGTAGTGGTGTTGCTCGGCTCGGTGGCCTCGTACTTGTAACTAAGGTCTGGCCCTTCAATTGTTTCTTTACAGTTTCACACGCAAATTGCCTGTAAAACAGTGATTTTTAGCTTTTTTGCGCACAGATTATCGCTTATAAGCCATTTTTCGATTTTTTTCAGACCTTTATCCCTGTTACATGAATGAATGCGAGATGTTTTGGTGCCGTTAGATTTTCTATTTGTTAACATATCCGATGCAATTTTTTAGACAAAAGAAAAACTGTGCAATCTTCAGTAACTCGTTCATCGTTAGCTTAACTGTGTTACGTTATTTTAAGGCACTTTGATTTTGCTTTTCTGTGCCCTCCTCGTTCCGGCCTGAAGTATTTGAATTTCAGTTATTTTTAAATTGCTCCTAAAACTAACAGTTGAAAGTTGCAGAAGACGACTTAGGATGTTTTGTTTGAGTTAGATCAGTGCAAAAGTGCCATAAAACAACAATGTTTTAGCTGTGTCACTCAGTAGTGTTTATGTTTAATGTCTGGAATCCCGAGGATGATTTCTTCCAATCCCTACGATTTTTCTCAAACGCAATTTTAAAGTGCCTGTAAATTGGCGATTTTATTCAGCTGTATGTCAGCCCAATTTATCGTTTTTAGCGATTTTTAACCCGAGTCTACAGGCGTTTTCTCAACGATCTTTAGTAACTGTCCGAAATTTTGTCGGCCTTTTTCAAGAAATCAATGTACGTTTTCGTCTTTCATAGTGTTAAATTAGTCTCCAGTAGCATTTGGGCCTAATATAAGCATTTTTTTATTATCATTGTTCTCGGCAAATTTCTGCCTGACTTTCCATCCCATTGCAAGTCCATCTGTCTGGTCGGTCAGTCACTTTGTCGGTCGATCTGGTCAGCCTATCTGTCTGTCTGTCCATACATCTGCTGGTCGGTTTGTCTGTCTGGTCTGGTTGGTCTATCCATCTGGTCGGTGCATCCGTTCAGTTGGTCTGTCTGTCTGGTCAATCTGTCGGTCTGGTTAGTCCATCTGTCCGGTCGGTCTGTCTGTCTGGTGGGACCAACCGTTAAGTTGGTCAGTCTGTCTGGTCAGTCTGTCGGTCTGGTTAGTCCATCTGTCTGGTCGGTCTGTCTGGTGGGACCAACCGCTAAGTTGGTCTGTCTGTCTGATCAGTCTGTCTGGTCAGTCTGTTGGTCTGGTTAGTCCATCTGTCCGGTTGGTCTGTCTGTCTGGTGGGACCATCCGCTAAGTTGGTCAGTCTGTCTGGTCAGTCTGTCAGTCTGGTTAGTCCATCTGTCCGGTCGGTCTGTCTGGTCAGTCTGTCCGTCTGGTTAGTCCATCTGTCCAGTCGGTCTGTCCATCTGGTGGGACCAACCGCTAAGTTGGTCTGTCTGTCTGGTGGGACCATCCACTAAGTTGGTCAGTCTGTCTGGTCAGTCTGTCCATCTGGTTAGTCCATCTGTCTGGTCGGTCTGTCCATCTGGTGGGGGACCAACTGCTAAGTTGGTCTGTCTGTCTGGTGGGACCATCCGCTAAGTTGGTCAGTCTGTCGGTCTGGTTAGTCCATCTGTCCGGTCAGTCTGTCTGTCTGGTCAGTCTGTCCATCTGGTTAGTCCATCTGTCCAGTCGGTCTGTCCATCTGGTGGGACGAACCGCTAAGTTGGTCTGTCTGTCTGGTGGGACCATCCACTAAGTTAGTCAGTCTGTCTGGTCAGTCTGTCTGGTCAGTCTGTCCATCTGGTTAGTCCATCTGTCTGGTCGGTCTGTCCATCTGGTGGGACCAACTGCTAAGTTGGTCTGTCTGTCTGGTGGGACCATCCGCTAAGTTGGTCAGTCTGTCTGGTCAGTCTGTCAGTCTGGTTAGTCCATCTGTCTGGTCGGTCTGTCTGTCTGGTGGGACCAACTGCTAAGTTGGTCTGTCTGTCTGGTCAGTCTGTCTGTCTGGTTAGTCCATCTGTCCGGTCGGTCTGTCTGTCTGGTGGGACCAACCGCTAAGTTGGTCTGTCTGTCTGGTGGGACCATCCGCTAAGTTGGTCAGTCTGTCGGTCTGGTTAGTCCATCTGTCCGGTCAGTCTGTCTGTCGGTCGGTCTGTCTGTCTGGTGGGACCATCCGCTAGAGTTGGTCAGTCTGTCTGGTCAG
>JASANB010002712.1:0-31357 GCA_030248155.1 Sabatieria punctata
CGACTCTTAATATCCTCACTTCAATCAGATGCAAAAAAACAACAATAGTAAAAGAAGAACCAAACAGCCAAAGACAAGAAAGGATCAATTGCTTGAAACAGCACAGCAAAGGGCGTTCTTTCTCCATACATGTTGCTGGGGGACTTTTCTTCAGGTGCCAAGTATACATTGTAGGGTTCACACTAAAGTCCAAGGAAGCGGGTTATATTCACATTTTTAGGGTAAAGAATGTATACATATGGCTGGGTTTTCCGTGGGTGAGTGCCTTTTTCAAATCCAAAATAGGGTTTTGGGACCTTTTTTGGGATCCAAAGGTGGGTTTTGTCGAATTGTGTTGAGTTTTTCCTTGTAATTGTTTAGGTACATTTCTGTCGAAATACCATGTTTAGTGAAACGCGCTCCGTCACAGGGTTGTGCAGCTGTTAAAAACATGTTAATAATACGCGTTATTAACAGATTAATTACATGTTATTAACACATGCCTTGTACGTAAATCTAATTAGTGTAAAAAATTACATTAAATCTGACACTAATTGGGGAACTTTTCAGTAATTTTTTGTAGCTATTGAAGTGCCTATATGCGGAAAAACTCGAAATTATAGCAAGGAAACTGTACTGTAGCCTAATTCACGCTGCAAAGTCAATTCAATGTAATACACTATCCACTATGACCGGTCATTTGAAGAAAACGTTTTATAAATTCTAGTGCAATAAATTGGATACATAGACTAAAATACTGAAACTTTCTTTATTTCCATCGATCAAGTCTAGAGTGCGAACTGGTTTTGGGTATTGGGTGTATTGGGGTGCTTTCCAAGTATTGGTATGGGGTTTTTTATCCCATTTTTTATTGGGACAATGGCCCAACCAGGCCTCTTCGAAATTTTAATCCCTGTAAAAAATCCGTGTACACCACTGGAATGTACCTGTTCAATGAAATGCAATTTTTGGCTCAGTTACGGAAGTGTTGGACATTGGGGTATTGGGGGTCTCACTCAGACTCAGGTGTTGGTATTGGGTTTTTCAGGTATTGTTCGCACTCTAATTAAGACGTTTGGATTTTATGCGATCTACTGTAGTTTTCACCGAGTTTTGGCTTTTTGAAATTTTTAACAGGATTTGGTTGATAACACTGCTATTAACTTTATTAACAGTGCTATTAATCGTCTCTCCACGAAAACGTGGGCTAAAATCCTTCATTTTGTGGGACATGAAAAATTTCAAAATAGATTGAGACCAATGAGATTATGACTTTTTAATGTATTTTGGCACAAAAAGAACGAATTTGGAAGTCTCTTTTCGCCTATCTTCTTTGGTAGTCGAGATACTGCGCCCCTCACGTTCCAGATTGCGAGAATTTTTTGTTCTTTTGTTTCAAATCTTTCGATTGTTAAACTTACGTAGAAATGCACGCTTAATTTAGTGGTGCCATTCATTTTTGCCTTAGATGTCGAAAAATTCATTTCTTGGGCCATCAAACTTTTCAAAGCAAAAAATCTCATTTTTTTGTTGTAGAAAACGTCAATTAAATACTTCAAAATATGCGCAATTTTGTTCTCTTTCAAATGATAAAAATCTAGGGGTTAAGGTATGCGGACGACACTTTTGCCCCTTTGAATGTGGAAAAACCAGTGTTTCAGCATATTTTTGCGCCAAATCGTCAGCATACCTTCATTCAATTTGAAAGTAACATAGAATTTTAAGTATGTATGGCGAGTGTCTGACAATAAACCAGACATGTTATAGAGGTTTATCTGCTGTGGGAGCAGTTTGTCACTTCCTGGGCGCTCAGTCAGAATGCTAGGTACTAGAGATGTTCACGAGCCTAAAAATCGCGGCTCGGCTCGGCTCGATTGTGAACTCTATTTAGGTCAGCTCGTTTCAGCTCGTTTGTGCGCACCTCCAAGCTCGCTCGAGCTCGGCTCGCGAGCTTTAAATTCGGCGGAAAGCTCGGAAAAATAGAAAAGTAACACCATAAAATCAATGCCTAAAGCTTTTTCTCTCTATTTACGCGATTTTTATGGTTGATAGCTTAAAATAATGTAGCAAACATCAAAATTAAATAAAAATTAGCCTCAAAAGCACACTATTTTCAAACCTTGATTAAATTTTACGCATTTTTAAGTTTGCAGTGCGTTCTGGGCTCGGCTCGGACCGCTAGCTTTCTAACCTTGATAAGCTCGCTCGAGCATTTTCAGGCTCATGAACATCTCTACTAGGTACTGTTGATCGGGTATACCCATACCCATACCCGAAACTGGGTATTTTTGAGCGAAACTACCTGAAATTGGGTATACCCATACTCGGGTACTTTTCGAAATACCCATAATCGGGTATACCCGATTTTTAGAAAAATACCGGGTATTTGAATGGGTATTTTTTAGAAAAAATCGCGCAAACACACGTTAATTTCTGTCCAACCACTGCAAAAATTTTCTCAATGAAGTGTTTAGAAATAGAAATACTTCTTTTGCAATGCATCATACAGTCACTTTTACTTTACTGTTCCGAAATGGTTGGTTATGCACCTAATTTGTTTCAAGAATTGTATAATTAAGCTTTTCTGGCTTTTATATTTTATGCATCTGCGGGTCTGCCTCCCACCGGACTTAGGCCAGACCCCCAGGATGCCTTCCCCCAAGATTTTTCCGACCCTCCCCCTCCGATTTTCTGGCAAGTCATTTTTGAGCAAATTTTTGCGATTTTTTTGCAATTTCAGACACAAAAATCGCCAAAATCGCCTGTAAAAAACAGCACTTTTCTGTAGCTGTATTTCAGGTCATATTAGCGATTTTTAACCATTTTTTATCCGAAAAATTGCGATTTTTTTATTTTTGAGCGTTTTTAGTGCCCAACCCCTCTCACAATTTGGGCTCAAACCACCCGGCCGGCGCCAGACCCTCAACCAGGCGGATAACCTGTTACAAGTATGCCGTACCCCTACCCATGACCATGGGTGCCACTACCATATATGGTACGAAACTTGTATGAAGTGGTACCATTTATGGTACCGGTACAGTTACCAATTCGAAGGTAGGGTACCATATGGTGCTACTACCCTAAGTAGCGGTACCACATATGGTACCGGCACCTTATATGGTGCAAGTACCAAAAACCGCGTAAAGTGCCACTGTATAAGGCTAATAAATTTAGTTGAACTACATATAATTAGAAGGTTACAACATTTCTATGCATTTGGTCTTGATGCTGAGGGAAGTATTTGCAGCAAGCTGAAATTTTTATACAACTATGGTGGGTGACCCAGAATCAGAAAGTACTATTACAAATTTTACTCCAATGCTGATTCGTTTTTTTGCCAATGTTAATCTACGAAAGTGCGAAAATTCACAACTGTTCTAGTAACTGTGCAGTAAAACTGCTACACTGAGCACATAATACTTGTGCAAAAAGCAGATTAAAAAAACTATTTTTTGCAAAACCAATTGAAGTTTGGCATCTTTAGGGAATTTATATTTATTTATGCAATTTTATGAAAAATACCCAATTTATACCCGATACCCGGGTATTTTTAAAATACCTACCCATACCCGGGTATGGGTATTTTAAAAAAATACCTACCCATACCCATACCCAATTCAGAATCAAATACCCATAGCAACAGTACTACTAGGTACGATATAGTCGCTTCTTTTGCCTGTTGATTCTTTTATTTTAGCAGTAATAAATTTACGTTTAGTCACTGACACTCCAGTATTTGATGCGCACTGGCACCTTAGATAAATGTAGGAATCAATACATTATATTCAGCTGCACTGAAGACACTACACTTCACTTATACAGCATAGAGAAAAAATTGACTTCAAATGCATTTTTCGACACCTAAGGCAAAAAGGAATGGCACGACTAAATTCAGGGAGCATTTTTACGTGTGTTCAACTATCTAAAGTTTTGAAACAAAAAAAACAAAAATTTCTCACAATCTGGAACGTGAAGGGCTCAGTATCCGGACTACCAAAGAAGATAGCGAAAACAGACTTCAAATTCGTTCTTTTTACACCAAAACACATGAAGAAGTCATAATCCCACGATTCATAAGCAATTTTGAAATTTTCATGCCACACAAAATAGCCCGCTTTCTTGTGCAGTGACAACTAACATGCGTGGATTTTTAACTATAAATTCAACAACTCTGCTCCATACCTCCTGTGCAGTACCCCAACCACACGTATGGCTTTTGGACGGAACTTTAGAACTCTTGGCAGCAGTCGAAATGCCGACGCAAGACAGACACGTCGGTCAATTTTTGCACAGTTCCATCAGTCAGCCAGCATTTAGGCGGCAACACCGTCAACCTGGCCCGAGGAAAGATGTGTTGCTCGAGACAGTCCTGCCAAGCCTCTTTGTCTTCGGGACACCAGAAATACCTGCGGGAAATGAAGTTGGCCAGCACCTCGCAGACAGCTCGCAAACACGGCTCTTCCTCTGTCCAGTCGACTTGGTTGGCCAGCTCCCAAACCAGATCTGCGTAAGCTGCTGGGGTGGGCTTGAGTCGATAGAGAATGTCTGGGATGGAACGCAGCAACCCGTTCGCGATTTTCAGAGAAAAGTAATCCTCCAGCAGGTCTGCCTTGGACTCCAACAGGGCCACGACTTTCTCTGCAGACATAGAGGCATCGGCCGAGAAGTTTCGACTAGCCGAATAAAGTTGTTGCAAGGGCAGTTCATGCTGCAACTGTACGGCATCCAGATTGCCCATAAAGAAGAGCGCTCTCTAAACATGCAGGCATTACATGATAGACACTAACCAGCAGCTAATTCACTTGGTAAGCGAATGTCTTCAAGAAGTTGGGAACATGCACTACATAGAGTTCATGGCTGTTCTCCCAAAGTACGTTGTTCGGGTCCATGAACCCAACCAGTCCATGGTTCTTGAACAGATCTCGCAGTTTAGTGCAGCTTTCATCCATCACCACTCGCTTCAGATTGTCCACCGACATCAGTTCCAAATCTCTCTTCTTCTTTGGAGAGTCAGCCTAAATTACCTACAAATGCATGTACACCAGTCATACATTTAGTTGGGGGAAAAGGGGATTTTCCCCTCACACCTGATTTTCTGAGAAACTGCACCACTCAGATTTCAGGGGATTTTTAGAAACACTATTTTGGATTTCTAACCTGTAACAGGGGTCCAGAAGCCCTGATTAGGGTTTCAGAGACCCTAGATACGTATAGGGTTACCGCATAACATGGGATGGGCCGGGGCGTAAGGGGGTTTACCCCCTCGCCGGCATACATGGGCCGCGGGGGGGTAAGGGGGGTATACCCCTCCCCCTCGGCCGGCCATACCCCCCCTCGGCCGTCCATACCACCCCCTCGGCCTTCCACCTCCCCTCCCGGAGGGAGAAAATTTCGCTTATTTAAGGCAAAATAGGCGTTTTTTTGGCTTTTTGCGGGGGGGGACCCCCCCCCCCCGAGGTCCCCACCCCCCCCCCACCCCCCCCCTCCGGATTTGTCCGGCCCATGTATGCTCGCCGGCCAACACCCCGTCGGTCGTTCACACCCCCTCGCTGGCATGTCCGACCCCCTTTGAAATTTTGGCGACCTTTTTTGGGAGACCGACTTGATCTCACATCATACCCCTCAGTCGACTATACCCCCTCCGAAATTTTGGCAAAATTTTTTAGAAAGGAAAAAAATTTTGGTCACACACCCGGGCAAAAAGCCATACCCCTTTTTTTCCGGCCCATGTATGGGTTACAGAACCCTAACGTGGATTTCCGAAACCGTAAATAGGGTGCCGTAACCCAAATTTGGCTTTCTAGACGCCTAAACAGGGTTACGGACCCCTAATTTGGCTTTCTGGATGCTCCATATAGGGTCCGTTTCAGAGACCCAGCAAATTTTGCCCTCAAAGAACATTTTCCGGTCGCAAAACTGTACCAAAAACGGAATTTACTTCCAGCTTTTGTTTGAGCAGTCCGATTTTTTAGTGTTTGGTCTCATTCGAAAAAGCGGGCTCTGGCCGATCGGTTTGTTGGTCGCTGGCTAAAAACAAACCACTCAATCGGATACTGTAACAGTCCATAGTGAGCATGTTCAACACACTGCATTTTTCGATTTTGCCTGTGATGTCCCAACTTCAAAACATCATAACTCTGTCTCGATTAGACAGATTTTGATGCGGTATGGTTTATTAAAGAGGTAATTAGCACTCTTTCAAGTTTTATTATACAGAAAGCAATTCAATTCGATGTTCAACTTATTCAACGTTTTTTCAACTTTAGCATCCAATAACCCAAAACTGAGTATAGCAGCCTAGCAAGACAATGTTGGATTCGAAATCTACATGCAATTTTGCAATTGATGGCCACATTTTTATGTGTGAAAGCTCTGATCTAAGCCATTAAAAGTTTGGTTGAATGCGGCTGCTGAAGCCATCCAGAGAAACATGAGGACTTCGGAAAGCCGCATTCAACCAAACTTTTCACTCTTTAGCTAACACCTTTCAGGCAAAAAATATGACCATCAAATGCACAATTGAGTGTAGATTTCGAATCTGACATTATCATGCGAGGCTGTAATATACTTAGTTTTGAGTTATTGTAGGCTAAAATCGAAAAAAAAACGTCAAAAAAGTTAAACATCGAATTGAATTGCGTTGTGTATACGAACCTGAGAGAGTGTTAAATACCTCTTTAATAAGCCATATCACATCAAAATCTGTCTACTCGAGACAGAGTTATGATGTTTTGACGTTGGGACATCACAAGCAAAATCGAAAAATGCAGTGTGCTGAACATGCTCACTACAGACTCTTACAGTATCAGATTGAGTGGTTTATTTTTAGTCAGCGACCAACAAATCGATTGGCCAGGGCGCGCTCTTTTGTTGAATGAGACCACACACTAAAAGATCGGACTGCTCAAACCAAAGCTGGAAGTAAATTCCGATTTTTTGGTACAGTTTTGTGACCGGAAAAAAGTTTTTGAGGGCAAAAATGGCAATGTTCCGAGTGGTTAATCCCAGATCTGACTATACCAATAAATGCAGAATTAGTAGCGCTACAAAGTTCTGGAATGAAAATGGCTGCACACGGCGGTATTTTGGGGGGTTTTGTGGGGTCAGAGAGTCGAAAAAATTTTGAAAAAAAAAATGTAAATCTAAGCAGTGCGTTTGAGAGACATTCAAGTAACTAATAAAAGCCCCAAATACAGTATAGATAAAAAAAATGTCCCATCGCTTTTTCGGCCTTCACTCAGCCATTTCTTTACCGATTTGGCTCAAATTTTCAGCAAAAATTAACAACATGGTTGGCTAAATATTCTGCAAGTTTAGTGCGAAAATTCCGACTCATACTGGTTTTATGACCCGAAAACTAGGAATGAGGGTGGTCCACGCAAATTTATTTTTTTTCGCTAATACATGGAGTACAGTCCTGAAACTTGCAGGAATGATTGGTGTTGCTACTGGGCATAACATACTAAGTGGGCAGCCCTGTAGCTCAAATGGCACTAAAATGGGGGAATTTCAAAAACATGAGTGAAAATCCCATAGTTAAGAAATCTGCACCTTCTAGAATCAAAGCACTGAATCTCTTGTTAATCAACATAGATTGTAGCAGGAAGTTCGACAAATAAATGAACCTGATATTTAAGCTCTGTTCCACATAGGGCCCGACCGGATACAAATTTCTACCGGATCCGGATCCGGATCCGGATATGCCGGATATCATTGATCAACTTAAAATTTTTTAGAATTCAATAAAACCACATATATACATTTCTTTGTTCTATAACAGTTCATTCAAAACAACATCTAATAGTTGTAGTTCAAACAACGCAAGTTATACTTGTTAAACAACAATATTTCTATGTTTTCGGGCTTCAGAGAGGAGCGATCGCCTTCCCAAATCGAGCCAGCAGTCTTAAATGTTCGCTCGCTAGCTACCGTGTGACAAGACAGTCTCTGGACCAATCGAGTCTTAGTATTCAGACCCAAAATTGAAACTTTGGTCTAGAGAGCTGTAAGTTGGTACACTAATACATATCGATAGGATTTCCTGATTTGACGCTCCAGTCCCGAGATACAGCCGTCTGAAAATCGGCTCGCTTAACAATGGGACAAAAATTTCGAACTTGAATTTCTTTCCTGCTAAAAATAGTCGGGACCTAGAATTTAGGGATTGTACGTAACTTTTAAGAGTACTTTAAGAATTTTTGGTCGCTGTTCGATTTTGACGAAAAAAAATTTTTAAGACCCCTTCCCGTCCCCCTAGCTCGCCTGGAACCCCCCTATGTGTGTTTTTTATTTCAGATTATTGTAGCGCCATTTGTTAGCTACAGATTGGTACCAAGCACGATAGAGGTTTGGTACTGTAGTTGGCTTTGCTCTTGCCACAACCAATTAGAGCAAAGCACTTGCCAACTGTGCATGAAACTAGGGCCCGACCGGATACAAATTTCTACCGGATCCGGATCCGGATATGCCCATATCCGGCCGGATCCGGATCCGGATATGCCGGATATCATTGATCAACTTAAAAATTTTTTAGAATGCAATAAACCACATATATATATTTCTTTGTTCTATAACAGTTGATTCAAAACAACATCTAATAATTGTAGTTCAAACTATGGTTGGATAATATCGGGTTTTTGCGATGCATGCGATATTGCATATATCATATGCATGCAAAAATGAGATATGTACATTACATATTTTTTTGCAAATTTGCATATTTTATTACGGCGGCTAGAAATTGATAACTAGACGCTTTCCAAGCATTTTCGAGTTTGGTCGGAATGTCTATGCAATCTTTAGCATTTATTAGGCATACCTATTTTACAGATACAGACCTCATCTGAAAAAAAAAACAGAAGGGGAACACAGTTTGGCATGAAAGTTCAGCTCATTTCGTAATTTTTAGATAAAAATGGTTGACATCACAGACTTTTGGCTAAATTATTGTTTGCATGTTCAAATTTGTTCTCTCTAATGTGGTATACTTAGCCGACCTTTTGGTAGACCTGTCCTAGTTTTACAAACTAAAAAATTATGAATTTGAAAAATCTCAGTTGAGATTTCCATTCTTTGCGAGTTGAGTTTAGAGTCTCAAGCCATTCATCTCCATTCTGGAACTGAAAAGAGACGCTTTGATCTCTGTAAAGTACAGATTTACAGTGTAAACTTGCCTCAATAATAGTTCGTTTTTTTATTTAAGATTTTTTATTTTTAATTAAATGCAAAATTAGCAAAAACAAGGCGACTATCCTAAACATAGAAATCCAGTCTGCTTGGCTGTTTTGTTATGTTCATTGTATCACATTAGTATTATTATTTTTGTTGAGTTTGTTTTGGCCAAGTCCTAGCCTGCTCGCCTTCTGTAGCTTGGAGTTATCCCCTTCCGAAATGAACTGACCCGAATTTTCAGATGTCAATTTTTAACGTAAATATTTCAAGAACCCTTCATCGGATCTTTGCCAAATTTTGCAAGTTAAGCAATCTTTATATGGACTTAAGAACCTGAAGAGCTCAGCTTTTTCACAAAACCCGTTAAAATATGGCGGATTTTTACTTTCAGTTAAGGTGAAAAATTAGCATTGTCAAAAATGAACGTGTTATCCTTTGCACAGAAATCAGGGTTATAAAAACTACTGGGGTCATGGATTACAAACGCCTCAAGAAATTTCTAACAAGCATTCGGTCGAATGCAATATTTATGTTCAAAATACGTAAAAAATCACGTTTTCTCATCTGTGACTGATATCCGGCATATCCGGCAGGTAATATGGCCATATCCGGCCATATCCGGCCGGATCCGGATCCGGATCCGGATATCCGGTCGGGCCCTACATGAAACCTTAGCTTCATCGGGACCATACACATTAAAATAAACACAAAAAAACGAAACTTTTAACGTGTAACTTTCAGTTGTGTACAATTCCCCCACTATTTACACTGCGGTACTGCAATATTTATGTTCAAATACTTAAAAAATCACGTTTTCTCAGATGTAACTGATATCCGGCATATCCGGCAGGTAATATCCGGATCCGGTACCGGATCCGGATATGGCCATATCCGGCCGGATCCGGATCCGGATCCGGATATCCGGTCGGGCCCTAGTTCCACACCATAGTAACCATCCCTGCAGCGTTTTTTGAAAATCTTTAGAATCGTCATTTTGCCGGTTTTACGAAGAAAAGCCATATTTCGTCATGTTTTTGAAATTCCCCCATTTTAGTGCCCTTTGAGCTACAGGGCTGCCCACTTAGTATGTTATGCCCAATAGCAACACCAATCATTCCTACAAGTTTCAGGCCTGTACTCCTTGTATTACCGAAAAAAAATTAAATTTGCGTGGACCACCCACATTCCTAGTTTTCGGGTCATAAAACCAGTATGAGTCGGAATTTTGGCACCACACTTGCAGAATATTTAACCAACCATGTTGTTAATTTTTGCTGAAAATTTGAGCCAAATCGGTAAAGAATTGACTGAGAACGAAACGTTTGAGTGAAGGCCGAAAAAGCGATGGGACATTTTTTTTATCCATACTGTATTAAGAGCCGGTCTCTGACTCGATCGACCCTTGGTATTCAAAGTTGGATTTTTGACTTTCACCGATTTAGCCCAAACTTGGTGTGTTAATAGTACTCAATGAGTTGTCCTTGAGTCCAGAAGGATAACTTGATTCGACGCTGCAACTTGAAGTTAGACGCTCCCAAAACTTGAGATGCTTAACTATGGGACCGAAAATTTGGACGCCATTTTGTCGCGTGAAAATAGTAGTTGCGATCTAATATTTTGGGGTTTTTCTACACATTTATGTATCTCTAAAATCCACCACTCAAATTGGAAAAATTCGAAAAAAAAATTTTTTCCACCCTCTTTGACCCCCCAACCCCCCCCCAAAAACCCACTGGTACAAGATGTTTTCATTCCAGAATTTTGTAGCGCTATCATTTCTACATCAGCTGGTGTAGTCAAATCGGGTGTTGGAGGTGGGGAAAAATATCTGAAAGACTTTGAAACATAAACATCGGTTCAAAAATCTGTATTTTAGTGCTAAAATTCCAGACCGAAAATTTGGACGCCATTTTCTCGCATATAAATAGTAGTTGCGATCTAATATTTTGGGTTTTTCTACACATTTATGTATCTCTAAAATCCACCACTCAAATTGAAAAAATTCGAAAAAAAATTTTTTTCCGCCCTCTTTGACCCCCAACCCCCCCTGGTACCAGATCCTTTCATTCCAGAATTTTGTAGCGCTATCATTTCTACATCAGCTGGTGTAAAAATCAGTTCAAAAATCAGTACTGAGCCTAAGCCTAAGCCTACTGATTTTTGAACCGATTTTTATGCATCAAAGTCGTCCAGATATTTTTCCTCACCTCCAACAGCCGATATGACTACACCAGCTGATGTAGAAATGATAGCGCTACAAAACTCTGGAATGAAAACATCTGGTACCAGGGGGTTTTTTGGGGTTTTAGGGGGTCAAAGAGCGTGGAAAAAAATATTTTTTCGAATTTTTCCAATTTGAATGGTGGACTTAAAAGATACATAAATGTGTAAAGAAACCCCAAAATATTAGGTCGCAACTCCTATTTACACGCGAGAAATGGCGTCCAAATTTTCGGTCCCAAATCTTGGCACTAAAATACTGATTTTTGAACCGATTTTTATGCTTCAAGGTCGTCCAGATATATTTCCTCACCTCCAACACCCGATATGACTGCACCAGCTGATGTAGAAATGATAGCGCTACAAAATTTTGGAATGAAAACATCTGGTACCAGGGGGGTTTGGGGGTTTTGGGGGGTCAAAGAGGGTGGAAAAAATCTTTTTTTGAATTTTTCCAATTTGAGTGGTGGATTTTAAAGATACATAAATGTGTAGAGAAACCTCTAAATATTAGGTCGCAACTCCTATTTACACGCGAGAAATGGCGTCCAAATTTTCGGTCCCAAATTTTAGCACTAAAATACTGATTTTTGAACCGATTTTTATGCTTCAAGGTTATCCAGATATATTTCCTCACTTCCAACACCCGATATGACTACACCAGCTGATGTAGAAATGATAGCGCTACAAAATTTTGGAATGAAAACATCTGGTACCAGGGGAGGGGGGTTCGGGGGTTTTGGGGGGTCAAAGAGGGTGGAAAAAATTTTTTTTCGATTTTTTCCAATTTGAGTGGTGGATTTTAAAGATACATAAATGTGTAGAAAAACCCCAAAATATTAGATCGCAACTCCTATTTTCACGCGACAAAATGGCGTCCAAATTTTCGGTCCCATAGTTAAGCATCTCAAGTTTTGGGAGCGTCTAACTTCAAGTTGGAGCGTCGAATCAAGTTATCCTTCTGGACTGAAGGACAACTCATTGAGTACTATTAACACACCAAGTTTGGGCTAAATCGGTGAAAGTCAAAAATCCAACTTTGAATAGGAATAAGGCACAAGGGTCGATCGGACATCATGTCCGAGACTGGCTCTTATTCGCAACTCGCACAAATACCCGAGAAAATCGCTGCTAAATGTTTGGTCCCATAGTTAAGGAGCGAAAATTTTGAGAGTGCATAACTCCACTCTGGAGCTTTGAATTGAACTAATCATCGCAGGTCCAGGATAACTCATCAGGTACTACTTAAGTCAGTCAGCCAGAAGCATTAAGAAGAGATCGCTGCTTGATCCGCCCCTCTTTAGAACAGTAGCCAAGGCTATGGCGATATGTAGTAACAACAGCAAGGCTTTTGGCCCAGATGGCCTCTCCATTTTTCATCTCAATAAGTTAACCCTAATCCTTGTCCTATCTAACAGGGCTTTTCAATGGCTCGGTGTCCTGTTGCTCTATCCCGGCCACCTACAGTATCTCCCTGCTGTCAACAATGATCAAAGACCTGGAACAACTGCTGTTACCTCTGATGACAGCTCACCCTGCTCCCCTCTTCCCAACAACATGGTTCCAGAGCTGGTCGTTCTACTACCTCTGCCGTGCTTCAGCTCTTCACTGACATCGCAGAGGGCTTCAATCAGAAGAAACTGTTGAAAGTACATATGTACATAGTGTGCAATTTAAGTTATTCTGCGTATGTATTGTAGGAGCTCCTGTTTAGTCCTCATCTACATAGCACGTTTTACACTTTGTCTGACTGGCTACGACTGTGACTGACTGGCCTACTTTTTCTTATCTCTTGCTATTCACTCATGTCTCTGCCTCACTCGCTGTACTGCTGTTTCTGTAATAAACACTCGCTGCCCTACACCTCGCTATAGGTTATGGGCCCAGCCTACGCCGAGTGTTTTTTTGCTTGTTGATCCTCAGCTCAAGTGCCATGGCCACCGCGCCGTCGCATCCACTCACTCACTTCCTTGCTTCCTCCTGCTCCCGTCGAACAGTCAGCTCCAATGGCAGATAAGTTACCTTCTCTTACCTTCAGTAACTGGCCCACTTGGAAATTGACTGTCTCGAACTACCTCAAAGCCTTTGAGTTGTGGCACATAGTGGTGAAGAGCACCCCCCTACCAACCCGCAAGTTGCTACCGATGATGAGGTTCAGGTTGCCGGCGCGGCGTTCGCGCCGGTAACGCTGCCGCTATTTAACACCAAAAAGCGCTCAAAGACTACATCAAGCGCCGCCACCTGGCCATGTTCTATCTATCTTCTGCTCTTTCTGTGGAAGTTTTGCGAGCTATTCATGTAGCTGATGACTCAAGTCCTGATGCGCTCTGGCGGCTCTTGCGTGACAAGTTTGAGCGGCACTCTGACGTGTCACTGTTGTCAATCGAAGGGGAGTTGCAGGAACCTTTCAGCGACAGTCAGCTGCCCAGTGAGTGGATCGCCGGTCGTCAAAAGCTATATGATCAATTCTCTGCCATGGGTCAAGCTGTCAAGCCAACGATGCAATGGTGGTTCAGACGCTCCACAAACTTCCATCCGGTTGGGAAGGCTGTTGGTCAGTGATCATGAACACTCTGCACACCGCTCCAGCTGATCGTCCCTACACTCTTGAGAATTTGGCATCCCAACTTGATGACAAATGGCGTCTACGGTATGGTACTTCAGGTCAGTCGACAGTCGAGCTACGGTAATGCTTGTGGGGCTTGTGGCAGAGATAAGACTAGAGGCAGAGTGCATGCCCCAAGCAGAGGTGCTTCTGCTTGTGGCAAATTCGGCAGTGGTAGTTCAAGCTTGCTCAAGTGTTTTAACTGTGGTGGTCGTGGTCATACCGAGCGCGTGTGTCCCACTGCTAAGTCAGACGGTACTGGTGCTATGGGGGAAGAAGTCGATTCTGCGAATTTTGCTAGCGCCACTACCGTGAATGACTCGTGCTTCGCCATTACCGCTCATGCTTACTCTATGGTCTCCAGTCCCTCTCTTTTATTGGTTGATTCCAGCGCCAGTCATCACATGACACCTTGCTTTAGTTTGCTGCGAAACTACCAGATTCAAGTGTCCTGTTTCCGTTGCAGTTGCCAATGGCTACTGTATTTCTGCCAAGGGCAAAGGTGACCTTCATTTTTTGGCTGGTCATCGGCGCTTCTATCTTTCTGGTGTGCTTTTTGTGCCCAAGCTCAATGGGACTCTATTTTCTGTTCGAGCTCCTTCCAATTTGGGCTATTGCACCCAATTCTCTGGTGGTAACGTGTCTGTCTGTGACTCTTCTGGTCAGACCTTTTTGACTGGCTCGCTTTGTGATAACACCTATGTGCTCAATGTCAGTTTTAGTGAGCCACAATTGAAGCCGAACTTGACTCAACCAGCGGAGCCCTGGGTGCTGGCAATCAAAACAAGTGGGTCTGCGTTCAACTGTGGTGCCCTCAGACGTGTAGCAGGCACAAGTAGAGGTTGTAATGGTCTCGCTTCTGGTGCGTGTGTTGTGCCGAATGTTTCAGCTAGCCAGCAGAGGGTATCAGGATCAGGAGGAGCCAGCTCAGGAGGAGCTGGCAATTCAGATGATCTGACAGCTGACTTCGGTTGGCAAATCGTTACCAGAAAGCGAAGGCGCAAGGTCAGGCTGCTGAATCGACAAGAAACCAAAACCGAGGCATTCTTTGTCTGACACTAACCTTTTAGTTGTTTGACTTTGTGTGTTGGTGTGTTGTAGTCTAACCTTAAATTAAAGAGGCGTGTTGAAAGTACATATGTATGTAGTGTGCAATTTAAGTTATTCTGCGTACATATTGTAGGAGCTCCTGTTTAGTCCTCATCTACATAGCACGTTTTACACTTTGTCTGACTGACTACGACTGTGACTGACTGGCCTACTTTTTCCTATCTCTTGCTATTCACTCGTGTCTCTGCCTCACTCGCTGTACTGCTATTTCTGTAATAAACACTCGCTGCCCTACACCTCGCTATAGAAACCACCTTCCCACACCATGGCAGTGGCGATCGATCTTTCAACAGCTTTCGACACTGCTGACCAGAACTGCCTTATCTCGCAGATTGCCAACTCTACTTTGCCTCCCCACTGGTCTGCTGGCTTTCTGCTTACCTGCGTGGTTGCACTGCCCAGACCCTGTTCCGTGGTGCTCCTTCATCCACTAGAAAAGTCCACGATGTTGTCCCTCAAGGGTCCAGGTCCAAGGTCCCTGTCTTTTCAACTTCTATGTATCAGATCTCCCAGCTCCCCGCCCTCTGTGAAGCTGGTTTCTTATGCAGACGGCCTCACTGCCTATACTTCAGGAGCCAACCTACCGCAATTAGAAGAGAGTCTGAACTAATTTGGCATTGAGTTGTGTGCTTACTTGGTTAGAAAGTCACTGATACTCTCGGCCTCTAAGTCCACTGTAACCCTGATCTCACCTGATCCAGCTTAAGGAAAATACCACCCTCAGATTCGCTTGGACAGCCATCTTCTTCCCCAATGCAAGACACCAAAAATTATTGGTGTGACTTTTGATACCAATGTTCTCCTTTAACAAACATGCTTCTCTTGTTTCCACCAAGATTGCCAAGTGGAACAATGTCATAAAAGCACTGGATGGCTCCTCCTGGGGCCAACACAAGGAAAACCTCCTGATCATTTACAAAGCTCTGGGGTGTTCAGTGGCTGACTATGCTACCCCTGTCGGGGCAGCAAACGCCAGCAAAACAAGTCTGGACAGAATTCAAAGGGCGCAGAACAGTGCCTTGTGCAATGTCACCAGCTGGCACCATATGGCCGTAGTGGACCATCTCCACCAAGAAACTAATCTGCTATCAGTTGCTGCGCACGCAGAGCTGCTCTCCGCCCAATTCCTGGTTGAGTGTTGAGAGCCAAACCATCCTTGCCACAACGTTACCACCAGGCCTCCTCCTCCCCATCAGATGAAGGAGACGTTGCTCTTGAAATTCAACAATTTGGTTAACCTACTCTTGGGTGATTTAGTGGCCCAATCTAGGAAGAATGTGATGCGGCCATTGTAGTCAGAACTATCGACTCACTGCATCCTAATGTTGTGCTAGGTGGCCGTCCACCGCCCATCCACAAGTCAGAAGAAGGCCTTGGCAGAGAGCCGCGCTCACTCGTTGCACAACTCTGGTCAGGCTACTGCCACCACCTGAACAGCTAGAAGGCTCGCTTGGAGAAAACAGTGGCAGACATCTGCCCTGACTGTGGCATCGCCACGCCCATTGTCAACCACCTATTCAGCTGCACAAGCCACCACATGGACCTGTCTGCCAGGGACCTATGGGAGTCGGCATCTTTTCTTGAGTTTCTTCTACCAAACACTGACGTTTGAGATGAAGTGGGAGACCTTTTCTTGAAGCCAACAACAACAACTACTATGTACATAAAAGCCTGTAATTTAGAAGTTTTCACCTGAAATGCAGTGTTTTGGTTTTCATTCGTTAAACCGTTAATTAGTTAATCCAGACAAAAACGGCCAGCCTGCTGGATCTGGCTATGCGATCAGGCTAAGTAGGTCTTTGGTACCAAACTCATGTTGCAAAACCTATTTTCGGAGCACTGGTCCAGTTTTGGGGGCAGAGTGCTGATGGCAACAAGAGGTGGATGTGGACAAGCTCCGCTGACCAGGGATGCCTACCAAATTCAAAGTTTGAATATGATATGGTACTCTAATTTTTTTAATTTTAGTATTAATAGAATTCTGGTATGGTAGCAATCTCTCCCCTACTCCATTACATGCAACAAGCGAATAAAGATAGAGAAAGTTATACCATGTCATCAGCTGGACACCTCTCTTCTGCACAACGATTGTCATCATCAGCACGTTGAACCTTAAACAAAGAAATGACCATTGTATTTGTTTGTTCGATCAGTCAGTATATCAGCCACAGATATAGCGTTGGCCAAAAATACTAGCCTGGTGTTTTGGGAGCCGTTCATTTGGGCGTGTCTCATTTTGGCGTGCGTTCATTTGGCCGTGTATTCATTTGGGCGTCTGTCAAAATTTTTTATATAAAATTTAGGAAACCATGTTGGCCTCAAGGCAGTCCCACTGCCTACCCTGTTTGTGGCCAATCTACCAAAAACAAACCATATAGTGTTGGCCAAAATAAACCGCCTGGCCATTTTTTGAGTTTTCCAAATAATTTCAAATGACCGCTATTCCATCAATTCTGGAATTCAGTGAAAGGATTTTTGGCATGATTATTATTTTTGTTAAGAGTTTGTTTTGGCCAAGTCCTAGCCTGCTAGCCTTCTGTAGCCTGGAGTTATACCCTTCCGAAATGAACTGACCCTAATTTTCAGAACGACAATTTTGAACGTAAATATTTGATGAACCCTTCATCGGATCTTTGCCAAATTTTGCAAGTTAACCAATCTTTATATGGACTTAAGAACCTGAAGAGCTCAGCTTTAAGCTCAGCTCAACATAATTAAGGCAAACTCTGCCCCCTACCAACCTTACCAGTAGAGTGGGCACCAGGCTGAGCCTTGAGCGGCAGTATATCTGGAGTAAATAAGAACAAACTTTTTGAGATAAATTCCATTTTTAACTAAAAATTTTCGACAGACGCCCAAATGAATGCACGCCCAAATGAATCCACGCCCAAATGAAACCACGCCCAACTGTGCACGCCCAAACGAGACACTTCCAAACGTGCACGCCCAAATGAACCCAACCTGGTGTTTTTCTACAGCTTCCTGAATAACTTCAATCAGGCCCTTCAATGACAGGATCGCAGGTTGTCAGTTTTCGTGGTGGGACCTAACCAGGAAGACTTTTCATTGGTAAAAAAGTGCGCCAAATTCAAATCGCTCAAGTACTGGCACCATCTAAATCACTCCGTGTCAAGGTGACCTTCCACATTGTGCTAGAACCACTTTAACTATCCAGCCCACCATTCACAATTCTAACGTCACTGATATTCGCTGAAGTACTATCCCAAGAATCAGTCGATTCGGAAGTGGAATAAGGTGAAGCTGCGATTTTCCTTCTGCAGTGCAATTTCGACCTGCTGGTGTTTCAGTTGCACGGCTTACCTCCTGGCTATCGGATCGCACATTCTCAGTGTTCTTTTAGGATTGACTATATTGACTCAGTAGCTGAACTCTAGCTAACGTAGTTCTAAGTCTTTGTATGCAGATGCTGCTGTTATTATCAAACCCGTCACCACTGTAATAGAGAGGAGCAATGCCTTCAAAGCGATGTCATGGCTATTCTAAACGCAATAAATAATCTAAATCTCTCTGTAAACTCATCCAAAACTAAACATCAACCTTTCCCCTCCACCCAAACCTGTCTCCTCTTGCTGCTGACCTGGTTTTCGGTGCTGATCAGCTGGAACGAATGTTCTCTTTCAAGTACCTTGGTATTGTCGCTGATTTGAAGCCACTGTAAGCCTTGCTGAACACACTGAAATAGCTGCATCCAAGGCCAAGTGGGCTTTGGGTTGGGTGCAACCATACACTTGGTTCATGGTGGTGCGCCATGATGTCTTGTCTACAGTTTATAATGCCAGTGTCTCAAATGTGCTATGCATGCATAACTTGTTATCACAGAAGTCAGAGTTCTTGTCATAAATATGAACCAACGGTTTTGTGCACAGAACTACTGTAATAATTACACTGATAACTACAGCACTATGTTCAGAAATTATGAATTGTTGTGCAAAAAGTGAAGCTCTCCTCTCTGGCTATGTGCCTCAAAACTGAGATTGAAGCTGTTCTGTAAGTATTACCATCTCATTCCCTACTGTCTGTCTGACTCGTTTGAAAGAGCCTCTAGAAACTGTATAAGTAGCCGCGTGAACTACACTTGCCACATAGAGCTGGCCAGACATAAGGCCACCATAGGTGAGCTGTTTTATCCGGTTGATGCTGGTTTGTGGAATGCTTTACCGCCTTCTGTGCCTGTCCTTGCTTTGTTTGCATTTCAAAAGTTTTTAGACTCTTCTGAATTTCGTAATTTATGCGTGCGTTTTAACCTGAGTTGTTTAATGTGACTTTTACTTATATTTTTGGCCTTACCCAGTGACTGTTCTACAGTAGTGTCGGGTTTTAACCAGTGGATTGTCAAGTTTTCTTCAGCTTACAACGATTTTAGCTCTTCTAACGTCCGTACTGCTTCGATGCACTCTAGACTTCCTGGACCACCTCTTTTGATCCACTTCTAATGGTCCACCGAAGTACTATCCCAAGAATCAGCCGATTCGGAAGTGGAAGAAGGTGAAGCTGGGATTTCCTTCAGCTTACCATGATTTTAGCTCTTCTAGCTTCAATCCTGCTTCGATATGCTTTTTGCTTCACTCTTGTTTAGCTAAGTCTGATTATGTTGGAACCGACTGGATTTGGCACTGTAATTTGCAAATTCTATGAATTTTTGGTCATAGCGTTTTGCTAGTTTGCATATTTTACATCCAATCTACTCTGAGGCTCTCACATTCGCACTTCTGTTTAAGAGACCTTAAATTTTAGTACAATAACGGCTATGTTAGAAAGTAGCGTTAAAAAGTTAGAAAATTTCCACAATACAGCATCCGATCCAGTCAAGACCATAATAGTCAGACTTAGATAAGCCAGAGTTTTGATTGAGTACAAACACCTCTATGCTACGATGCAGAGTTAAAAAGTTTGAAAGCTTTTACAAAAATTTGCGTATCCGAAATTCAATATTCAATTGAACGGTACAGTGCCAAATTCAGTTGGGACCAACATAATCAGACTTAGCTAACCCAGAGTGAAGCAAAAGGCAAATTGAAGCAGCATGGAAGCTAGAAGAGTTGAAAAGTGGTAATAGGATAGAAAATCCGCAGCTTCACCTTCTTCCACTTCATAATTGGGCCAGTTTGTGGGATAGTACTTCGGTGGAACGATAGGAAGTGGATCAGAAGTGGTGTTCCTGGAGGCCTAAGGAGCATCGAAGTAGTATGGAAGATAGAATAGTTGAAATCGTTGTAAGCTGAAGGAAAATCGTAGCTTCACTGACTTCAACTTCTGAATCGGAAAATTCTTGGGCTAGCACTTCGGCAAAGATCGGTGACATTTGAATCGTGAGTGGTGGGCGGGCTTGATGGTCGAAATGTGGAATACAGCGAATAGCAGAGGTCACCATTGAGCGACTTGAATTTGGCGCACTTTTTGCCGATGACAAGTCTTCCTGGTTAGGGTCCCACAACAAAAACTGACAACCTGCGGTCCAGTCATGGAAGGGCCTAATTGACATCCTAGAGTGTCCCAACCTTTTCGAATGGCACTCTTTATCATATCCTGACAGTAAAAATATACAGATTTGTACTGGCTGCAACAGAAAGATATGTTACAGAAATTAATGTTCACACAAAGGTTGATAAATTGATAGAATGTAAAATCTGTTAAGTACAGTATCAGCTAAAGCATACATATAACAGGGGGTCCGGGGTCTGGCCCACTGCAGTTAGGTGTAAGAACCCCGATCGGGAACCCATCCCGGAACAAATTAGCGATTTTTTTTCTACTTTTAGCCCAAAGTTGCGACTTTCGAGCGTTCTTTTGGAACCAAATCTCCTCCCTTAAAATTTGGGCTCAGACCCTAGGAATGGCGTTAGACCCCCCAATGTAACCCCTTCCTCGCCCTTCAGCGTATACTATATACTGTATATATGTAAAAGGTCAGGGCCGATGTGGCATGGGAGAGGGGTAGTTTCGTGCAGGTGCGCATCGAGGGGGGTTCGCTCAGAGGCGGGTCGGGGTCCAAAATTTCGGAAAGCTCTCAAACATACATACATGCATAGGCCGCGGGGTTATGGTGAGTTTTACCCCTCCCCTCGCCGGCCAATACCACCTCTCGGCCGGTTATGGCCCCCTCCCGCAGGGATAAAATTTTCGCTTATTTAGGGCAAGCGTTTCTATTGGACTTATTCTGGGACCTCACTGAGACCTCCAGACGCCCCCATACTTTTTCTGGCCCATATATGCTCTGAAACGTCTGGAAATGCGCTTTTAGCACGTTTTTCAGAAAGGAGGTTAAAAATCGCTGATTTTAGCCGCTTAGAGCTAAAAACTAGCAAAACGATAAACCGGGTTTCCAAACGGCTGCAAATGGTATTCGGTAAAATTTGGTATTGTTTAAGAAATCGTATTATTTTGTATTTGGTATTCTTGGATACCAAATAAAACTGAATCATAACAAATTAGAGTCCTGCACAGGCCGCCTTTTTCACGGCGCGGCCTGGCCCGGCCTGTCCGGAAAACCCAATTTTTGCGGCCCGGGCCCGGCCCGGCCCTTATGAAAATGCAATTTTTGTGGCTCGGCCCAGCTGAAATCCTCTAAAAATCCTCTGTAGGGCGACCAGGCCCGGCCCGTGCAGGTCTCTATAACAAATAGTTTAAATAACAGAATTTCCTTGGACTTTCAGCTAATAATTCAACTTATTTTGCGATCACACTATTTTACAACAATTAAGCTCATTTTCCTCTTTAGTTTCTTCCTAAGTTTAAATAGTTTAAACTGCTTTGTGTATACGAACCTGAGAGAGAGTGTTAAATACCTCTTTAATAAGCCATATCGCATCAAAATCTGGCTACTCGAGACAGAGTTATGATGTTTTGACGTTGGGACATCACAAGCAAAATCGAAAAATGCAGTGTGCTGAACATGCTCACTACAGACTCTTACAGTATCAGATTGAGTGGTTTATTTTTAGTCAGCGACCAACAAATCGATTGGCCAGGGCGCGCTCTTTTGTTGAATGAGACCACACACTAAAAGATCGGACTGCTCAAACCAAAGCTGGAAGTAAATTCCGATTTTTTGGTACAGTTTTGTGACCGGAAAAAAGTTTTTGAGGGCAAAAATGGCAATGTTCCGAGTGGTTAATCCCAGATCTGACTATACCAATAAATGCAGAATTAGTAGCGCTACAAAGTTCTGGAATGAAAATGTCTGCACACGGCGGTATTTTGGGGGGTTTTGTGGGGTCAAAGAGAGTCGAAAAAATTTTGAAAAAATTGTAAATCTAAGCAGTGCGTTTTTGAGACATTCGAGTAACTAATAAAAGCCCCAAATATTAAGAGCCGGTCTCTGACTCGATCGACCCTTGGTATTCAAAGTTGGATTTTTGACTTTCACCGATTTAGCCCAAACTTGGTGTGTTAATAGTACTCAATGAGTTGTCCTTGAGTCCAGAAGGATAACTTGATTCGACGCTCCAACTTGAAGTTAGACGCTCCCAAAATTTGAGACGCTTAACTATGGGACCGAAAATTTGGACGCCATTTTGTCGCGTGAAAATAGGAGTTGCGATCTAATATTTTGGGGTTTTTCTACACATTCATGTATCTTTAAAATCCACCACTCAAATTGGAAAAATTCGAAAAAAACCCACTGGTACCAGATGTTTTCATTCCAGAATTTTGTAGCGCTATCATTTCTACATCAGCTGGTGTAGTCATATCGGGTGCTGGAGGTGAGGAAAAATATCTGGACGACTTTGAAGCATAAACATCGGTTCAAAAATCTGTATTTTAGTGCTAAAATTCCAGACCGAAAATTTGGTCGCCATTTTCTCGCATGTAAACAGCAGTTGCGATCTAATATTTTGGGTTTTTCTACACATTTATGTATCTTTAAAATCCACCACTCAAATTGGAAAAATTCGAAAAAAATTTTTTTCCGCCCTCTTTGACCCCCCCAAAGCCCCCTGGTACCAGATGCTTTCATTCCAGAATTTTGTAGCGCTATCATTTCTACATCAGCTGGTGTAAAAATCGGTTCAAAAATCACTACTGAGCCTAAGCCTAAGCCTACTGATTTTTAAACCGATTTTTATGCATCAAAGTCGTCCAGATATTTTTCCTCACCTCCAACACCCGATATGACTACACCAGCTGATGTAGAAATGATAGCGCTACAAAACTCTGGAATGAAAACATCTGGTACCAGGGGGTTTTTTGGGGTTTTAGGGGGTCAAAGAGCGTGGAAAAAAATTTTTTTTCGAATTTTTCCAATTTGAGTGGTGGATTTTAAAGATACATAAATGTGCAGAGAAACCCCAAAATATTAGGTCGCAACTCCTATTTACACGCGAGAAATGGCGTCCAAATTTTCGGTCCCAAATTTTAGCACTAAAATACTGATTTTTGAACCGATTTTTATGCTTCAAGGTCGTCCAGATATATTTCCTCACCTCCAACACCCGATATGACTACTCATTGCACCTTGTGGTGCAGGTACCTACACCGTGCTCACCTTTTCATCAGAGGGTGCCTGCACCACAGTGGAGCAAGCGAGAGACGGATCGTCTGTGGTGGGCTGCCTATCATACCGCTTCTTTTGGGTGTTCAAATGGCTTGAGCAGATCTCGGTTTTCTTGTGTTCCCTCAGTTCAACCTCAACGTCGGTAAGCGGTAATCGGCCAGAGAGTGGATTGGAACCGAAGCTCAGCTGGGTGTTGGCACGGAGGTGCGGTCCCTTGTGAGCCAACAAACGCTCCTCGATTAACTGCAAATCAACACTCACCACCAATCAATGTATAAAACTAACACCAGCTAAACTATCTAACTCAGGAAAGGGATAGACTTTAGAGTGAATAGTCAAAGACTGACCGCCATTATGCGATCGATGATCTCAGACTGGTGCAAAATGTTGACTTGGCTTTTGGTCGGGTGCATGTTGACGTCGACGTTCTCAGGAGGCACCTTCAAACTGAGATAGCAAAACGGGTGCACGCTGCCGGGAATAAAGCGCAGAAAAGCCATGTGGATGCCTCTGGCCATAGCTGGACACTTGACCAGCCGATTGTTGATGAAGAGAACCAAGCGGAAGGTGCGTCCGCTGTTGAAGCTTGGGTCACTTATTAGACACTGGTCCACACTGAATCCCAGTGACGGATTGTTGTGCGGCTCCACTGTCAGCAAGTCCTGTAACAACACCACAGCTACAAGGTACACCCTTCTTTACTGTGGCAACTGTAAATCTTAACCGATTTCGATCACAAATTTTAAATGAAAGACAAATATATTGTTGACAGATTGGTAAACTTTTTATTAAGATACCTTGCGCGGCTCCTCATATTTGCGCTCAAATTCAAAACAGAGTTTTTGGTAATGAACAACAGTGAATAAAACAACCTAGCAGATTTTTTTTTACTTTTGTAAATCTCGACCGATTTGAATGAATCTTTTTTTTATATCAAAGATAGAAAAATCCTTGAAAGATTGGGGAAATTTGAACAACATTCACTGCTTAGTTCCAGAGACATTTACGCTCAAAGTCAAAACAGATTTTGGCAATACAAAAGCAAGAGAGATTCTGTTGCACTTCACAATAAAACAGATTGCTACTGCTGGGGGCTAATGGGACTTTACTGGTGAAGTCCCTGAGCGGGTGTGTCATCAGTAAAGCCTTGACGTTAGCCCTTAGCGGTAGAGATCTATTGTATTTAATCATGAATTGCAACCGAATTAAAAATCGCCCTTGTTCATTACCAAAATCTTTGTTTTCACTTTGAGGGCAAATATCTCAGGAATTAAGCAAGATAACTTGGCTCACTCTTTTTTACATTGAGAGGCGTGACCGGAAAGGAAATTTTTAGAACATCTAAAAAACAATAGGCGTTTTTATGTTGCACAATTTAGCAAATGTATTAGTGTTGTGCAGATTTGAGTAGTCATGGTGCAACCAAACTTGTGTATCAAAAAGTAGGCATGACGGTCAATATCTCCTAAAAAATGAATTAGGTGCCAAGTGGTGATACATTTTTCTTACAATGTCTGTTTCTGAAATGCAATTGGTCGACCTGACAACTGCCAAGGCCCAAAAACTCAATACGTGCTACATTCGTGTATATACAATGTATCTTCATTCGATCAAAAACGAACAGATAGCGCTACATTTTCGTGAAGTAAAAATCAGGGATTCAGAACTGTGTGCAGGTCAAATGGGGCCTGCAATGGGTTGGAAAAATGTTTGTCTGGAATCCATCTAAACTAAAACCGAATAAATAATATGTACAACTTGTGAAAAATTTGCAGAAGGACAACCATTTGAATTCATTTGAAAAAAAACCCGAAAAAGGTCAAGATGGTAGAATGGTGAAGTGTTGGTGCGAAGCGATGATTGTGAAAGCCTACAGTACAGAGACAGATACAGTACCTCTTTTAGCAGAAGGCCATAAACAGTGCCAATGTTGTTTTTGGGAGTAGAGTTCCTCGGCGTGACCAACACCGGACTCCTCTCACCTCGTTTCTTCAGCAAAAAGCCCACCTAAAAGTTGAATAGTCATGTATGTAGCATTAGTGGGGTTTTGGGGGGGTTAGCCCCCAACCCGATTTTTGGGAAACCCCAGCCAGATTCTGGCGGTTTCTAGAACCCTGAAACCCTACCTTTGGTTGAAAAGTAGAAAAATTCAGAGCGACCAAATACAAACTTACGGCCAAGGTTCTGGAACCCTAATTTGGGTCTCAGAAGTTGTGTTTAGTCAATCTGTAATCTCAGCTACTGCATAAAGTAACTTTACCTTTTGTTACACACCGCCTAAAAATTTGCATCCGATATCTGCCGTCCACTATCGGATATCCAACTAAAATATCGGGAAGAACTATCGGAAAACCGAAAGGATTTCATATCTTTAAACATTAAACATTTCCAGGTATCGGGGAAAACCTTCAGGCATTTCGATAGATCGGAGGCCGTGGCCGAAACATGACCCCTCCTGTAGGAGTAGCATACATGTAACAGGTCATCCGCCGAAGGGGGAGGGGGATGGGGGAGTCTGGCGCCGGCCGGGGGGTCTGAGCCAAAATTTTGGGGGGTTGGGCACTAAAAACGCTCAAAAATCGAAAAAATCGAAATTTTATGGGTAAAAATCGCCAAAAAAACGCTAATTTGGGCTGAAATACAGATAAAAAGTGCTGTTTTGCAGGCGATTTTGGAAATTTTTGTGTCTGAAATTGTAAAAAATCGCAAAAATTTGCTCAAAAAATTACTTCCCAGAAAAATCGGAGGGGGGGTCCATCCCGGGGGTCTGGCCTAAGTCGGGTGGGGGCAGACCCCCCAGACCCCCCTGTTACATATATGAGGAGTAGGTGTGTAACAAACGGTTATAGTCAATTTGTATTCTAAGCCACAAAAGAAGTTACAGTTACATAGTCAAAAATAGAGGAATTTTGGGTAAAAAAATCTGTAAAAACACTAAGATGACCGGGGTGCAGTTAAAACATACATGCACTAGTGCGTTTGCGGGGGTTTTGGTGAAATGTAAAAAGAAATGGAATGAAAGAAAAGGGGGGGGGGTTCAGACATGGGCCGGGGGGGGGGGGGGTCTGGGGGGGGGTTTGCCCACCCCCAACTTGGGCTCGACCCCCCAAAACGACCACACCCACCCAACTGAAGCCGACTTTTGTTCCTGACCCCACCCACCAAAATCGCCGCGACCCCCCCACAAACCGGCAGGCCCACCCCCAAATTTTCGGATTTTGACTACCCCCAACCAATTTTTCCGGCCCATGTACGGGGGGTTACCCACCCCCTGCTGGAAAGGCCAACCCCCCTCACCCCCCGAGACCGGTTAAGGGACCCCCAACTCAAAAATACAAGTACTAGTAGCGGCTCCAGTACTAACAAACTGGCTCAGAAATGACTAATGTTTAGCCTAAAATTCGCTTGAAAAGTTTTTATAAACCGAATTTGGAGTTTCCAATGCTGATATTTAAGAGAAATTGGTGTTTTTGGAAGCTCTTTTAGTCATTTTTTGCTTGCTTTTAGCTCGAAAACGCTATTTGGCAGCTTAAAATAGCGATTTTTAGCGTCCATACGAAAAAAACGTGCTAAAAACGCATTTACAGGCATTTTGGAGCTTTTTCAAATTTGGGACCCCCTCTGGGCGAACCCCCCTCGACCCCCACCTGAGGAACCCCCTACCTTATAAAAATTACGACACACTGAACCCAGCTGTTACCTTCGTTTTGCTTTAGAACTTTGATTATTGCTTTAAATTCAACTTCGAAGGGCCCGTTATGGCCTTCATTCGCTGAGACCTAACTTCTTTTACAGTCAGGGAAATAACAACATATATGGTACCGGTACCATATATGGTACCCCTTCGATCAAATCATAAGGGTACCATATATGGTACCCTTTCGATCGAGGCCTCAGGTGGCACCATATTTATGGTACCCTTTCGATCGAGGCCTCAGGTGGTACCATATATGGAAACCGGTAGCCTCAGGCGAAGCCTCAGGTGGTACCATATACGGTACCGGAAGCATAAACTGCTTTTAAAACAAAAGTTTTCCCTAAGTCTAAGCCTGACCTTGAATCTAAGTAAGCCTGTATTAACTAGGGCCCGACCGGATATCCGGATCCGGATCCGGCCGGATATGGCCACATCCGGATCCGGTACCGGATCCGGATATTACCTGCCGGATATGCCGGATATCAGTCACAGATGAGAAAACGTGATTTTTTACGTATTTTGAACATAAATATTGCATTCGACCGAATGCTTGTTAAAAATTTCTTGAGGTGATTGTAATCCATGACCCCAGTAGTTCGTATAACCCTGATTTCTGTGCAAAGGATAACACCCTCATTTTTGACAATGCTAATTTTTCACCTTGACTGAAAGTGAGCTCTTCAGGTTCTTAAGTCCATATAAAAATTAGTTAACTTGCAAGATTTGGCAAAGATCCGATGAAGGGTTCTTGAAATATTTACGTTAAAATTTGGCATCTGAAAATTCGGGTCAGTTCATTTCGGAAGGGGATAACTCCAAGCTACAGAAGGCGAGCAGGCTAGGACTTGGCCAAAACAAACTCAACAAAAATAGTAATACTAATGTGATACAATGAACATCACAAAACAGCCAAGCAGACTGGATTTCTATGTTTAGGATAGTCGCCTTGTTTTTGCTAATTTTTCATTTAATTAAAAATAAAAAATCTAAAATAAAAACGAACTATTATTGAGGCAAGTTTATAGTAAATCTGTACTTTACAGAGATCAAAGCGTCTCTTTTCAGTTGCAGAATGGAGATGAATGGCTTGAGACTCTAAACTCAACTCGCAAAGAATGGAAATCTCAACTGGGATTTTTCAAATTCATAATTTTTTAGTTTGTAAAACTAGGACAGGTCTACCAAACGGCCGGCTAAGTATCCCACATTAGAAAGAACAAATTTGAACATGCAAACAATAATTTAGCCAAAAGTCTGTGATGTCAACAATTTTTATCTAAAAATTACGAAATGAGTTGAACTTTCATGCCAAACTGTGTTTCCCCTTCTGTTTTTTTTCAGATGAGGTCTGTATCTGTAAAATAGGTATGCCTAATAAATACTAAAGATTGCATAGACATTCCGACCAAACTCGAAAATGCTTGGAAAGCGTCCAGTTATCAATTTTTAGCCGCGGTGATAAAATATGCAAATATGCAAAAAATATGTAAATATCTCATTTTTGCATGCATATGATATAATGCAATATCACATGCACCGCAAAAACCCGATATTATTCAACCATAGTTTGAACTGCAGTTATCAGATGTTGTTTTGAATCAACTGTTATAGAACAAAGAAATGTATATATGTGGTTTATTGCATTCTAAAAAAATTTTTAAGTTGATCAATGATATCCGGCATATCCGGATCCGGATCCGGCCGGATATGGGCATATCCGGATCCGGATCCGGTAGAAATTTGTATCCGGTCGGGCCCTAGTATTAACTATAAATGGTATAACTTGAGATCTCGGTTTTGTATGTTTTGACACTGAGATTTTTGGATCGAAAACTCGAAAATTAAACTTAACAGGCTAGGTACATCCTGTATGCATTCACTAGGCATAGTTCAAGTACCTTGTACAAGTCCATGTAGGTTTCGTTTCTAATATTGATACAGAAGGGAGTTAAAACAGGGTTCGTGCGGCTTTTGCATGGCAAAATTCTCTGACCTTTCTCTGACTTTTCCTATGACCAAAGTCAAAATTCCCTGACCAACCAGGGACAGAAACTTTTGAAAGATTGGTTTAAACGGCATTCTGAGGCTTAATGTTTAGTTTAAGTAATAGTAAAAAGTCAGAAGTCCGATATTGAAACAGGGTGGTGTGTAAAGCTCTAACAGGAGCATTTGGTGGCGAGATGTTTCTGCTGCTATCAAATTTTTCCCTGACCAGACACCAAATTCCATGCTTTTCCCTGATTCCCTGACTTTTCCATGACTCCCTGATTTTCTAGGCCCTGACCATATACAATGTATGGTACCACCTGAGGCCCCGATCGAAAGGGTACCATATGGTACCACCTGAGACCTCGATCGAAAGGGTACCATATATGGTACCCCTTATGATTTGATCGAAGGGGTACCATATATGGTACCACCTAAGGCCTCGATCGAAGGGGTACCATATATGGTACCAATACCATACAAGGAAGTGGTACCATATATGGTACCACTCAGACATGGGCTAGCATTTCGGCTGATGGGGAGGGTAGAATTTTCAATTCCTGAGGGGGCTGATGGGGGGGTAGGGGCGCCTGATGGGGGCTGAGGGGGTGGTAAGCCAAAAAGTCCGATTTTTGGCGAAAATCACGGTTTTTTGGCTTATTTTTCATTAAAATAAGTTAAAATTAGCTATTCTGAGCTCATTTACGCCTATTCCAGGCATATTTTTATCATAATTTTCTATACAAAATTCTTCCCAAAAATTCCTGATGGGGGGTAGCGGCCGGCTGATGGGGGGTAGATCAGAGCCTGATGGGGGCCAACCCCCCTCAGCCCCCCCCCCTTTGCCCATGTCTGGTACCGGTACCATATACAGGGTGGGGCACAGTAACTGTTCCACGTTTGGTTTATTGTAGCTCGCCGCTGCATGAATCGATTTCAATAAAACTTTGCACTATTATGGTCCCATGCCTAACTTAGATGTGTGAAAAGTTTGAGGAAGATCCAGAAAAAGATGTCGTTTTTATTCAACAAAACATTACATCATTGGTTTTCAAAGTGGCCCCCATTTTGAGCGATACATCTGGTGCATCTGTCGGCAACCGAACGACAAATTCGAGAGCACAAATCGGCATCAAACTGATCAAAGGCATTTTCGATCGCTTCCTTCAATTCTTCCAAGCTATTCAACGGTTGAGCGTAGATAGTTTCCTTCACGATCCCCCAAATGGAGAAGTCAATGGGGGTGAGGTCTGGGGACCTTGGCGGCCATTCTATCGGCCCTCTCCTGCCCAACCAACGCCCAGGAAACGAACCGTTCAGTCACTCCCTGACCTGATGAGTAAAGTGAGGAGGTGCCCCGTCCTGCTCGAAAATAACAGCATCCAGATCGGGCCAGGTGGCGATCTCCGGCCAGACTTTCTCCTCCAGCAGCTGCAGGTAGGAGGCTCCGTTCACAGTTTCTTTGAAGAAGAAGGGCCCTATAATGCCGCTGCTGGAAATCCAAACCCAGCACATGATGCCCAGACTGTTTACTTCCCTCTGCAGCACTTCGTGTGGATTTTCAGCAGCCCAGTAGACTGAATTGTGGCGGTTCACACGGCCATTCAGCTTGAACTGCACCTCATCAGACCACAGAATTCGGTCTGGAAACTGGTTGTCAAGGTTCTGCTGCTCCAGAAACCACTCGCAGAATTCCAAGCGTCGGTCTGGGTCATCTTCGTTCAGCGCTTGCAACAGCCAGGGCCGATAGGGTCACAGAGCAGCAGTCTTCAGGATGCGTCAAATTGTGCGGCATGAAATTCCAGTCTGCGCTGCAAGATGACGGGTCGACTTTTTTGGCGATTGCGCTATCATGTGCAGAACTCGTTCCTCCGTCGTTCCCGTTCTGACTGGCTTCGGCATTTCCCTCTTCCTCTCTCCCACCGAGCCAGTCTCGTCAAAACGTTCCACAGTTCTCAAAACGGTCGTGCGGTTGCACGCCACCCATTCGGGGAAAAGCAGCTTCAATCGCCTCAGTTTCACAGGCATTTTTGGTTTTGTAGTAAATTATTACTGCTTGATTACGCTTTTACAA
>JASANB010002714.1:0-23277 GCA_030248155.1 Sabatieria punctata
CAACGACATTTATGCTTCTACCAAGAATACATAATAAAGGAGCAAGAATGCTCCACTCAACGGCCTGCCGCTGCGCCAATATTTCAGGACTGGTTGCGAAATTCCCAACCTGTCCTGAAAAAACGGAAGCAGCTTATTGACAGGCCAACATGATTTCAGAGAAATCATGCGGCGGCCAAATATTTTTGAATTTACGAGCTAATTAATAATTAGAAATACGAAATACCTAAAAAGTGGCGCATTCTTAGTGTAGGCTATAAATCAGCTGAAGTCTGCATTACATCTGTTTAGTGTGCGATCTCAGTTGGTGAAGTAAGCAAAGGTGAAGTTTACCTCTTTTCTTGTGTATTCTTGGCCGTAACAGCAAAAAGAGATTAATGAAGTCTGTCCGTGGTTAGGTTAATAGGTGGGGGTATTGCTAAGTTAGGCCACCCGTAAATCAGAAAATGGCCCTCCTACTGACGTCACTTATTGGGCTGCGCGCGCAGCCAACGACTCTGCCGGGCGGCCAATAGCCCTTGTATGAGTGCCGGTAACTTACAGCCTAACTGACTATAAAGTAATCCGATGATTGGGATCACATCACAGACCTTCAGAATAAGCTCAAAACCGAAGTCACTTCCCTTCACTTCAACGTAACTGAGCGGCTGGAAACATCTTACCGGTACAGTTGGCGTTACTGGTCGTTCAGGGGTTCCGTTGTCTAGCAGGAGTTCACAAAGTTACAGCCCAGCTCTCTACCATACGTAGACCTAATTCGTAGTACTACAAACTACTAACTACAAACAACATATTTTCGGCGAATATGACGTCATCAAGACTACAAATTAACTAAGACTACATATTATTCTTTTAGTTGACTACAAATTGACTACAAACTACTTTTTCATAATTTGCGAATTTGTAGTCAATTTGTAGTTATTTTTCTTGGACATTTTCCGATTTTTTAATGTAATTTTATATAAATTGAGTCCCCCAATCGGCCTTTGAGCTGTCTTGAAGCAAATGATAAGCTTACCAAATACCAAGAACTTAAGCTATTTTTATGTACGTGTTAGAAAGATCATTTTTCCAATTTTCCCGCTTTTTTTACCCATATGAATTTTTTCAAATAAAGGTGACCATATTATTGACTTTTGCACATTTGTTCGTGTTTTTTCTTGTCTTAGTTTTTAAAAAATATCTCATTCTATTTTTAAAAAATAACCAAATGTTCAGCATTGAAATTCTGTTAAACATTGGATTCCGTCTGTTTATTTTCGGAAATATCTATTGGAAAAGACGATTTTTTCACAGAAAAACAATTAACAGGCTTCCGGTTATTATTTTTGCAAAGCATTTCTATGACTGATTGTTCAATTCGCAAAAATTAGCAGAAATATCGAATTTCTAACCTTTGGTAACCTGACTACAAATTGACTAGACTAAGGCTGATACACTGTACAGATACACTATTGCACAAAAAATCTCCTCTCCACTTTTTCGTGTTCACTCAAACGTTTCGTTCTGGTTTATCTATTTGGCTCAAATTTTCAGCAAAAATAACAAGATAACTGGCAACATATTGGTCAAACTTGGTGCAAAAATTCACGCTCATGCTGATTTTATGAACCGAAAACTCAGAATCAGGTTGGTCAGGACAGGAGGGTGAATTCGAATTTTTTTCCGGTAATTCAAAGAGTACGGCTTCGAAACTTGCAGGAATTATTGGTGTTGCTATTGAACATAACATACTGATGGGACAGTCCAGTAGCTGAAAGGGAACTAAAATTAGGAAATTTCTCGTCGCGGACAGGGTTCCTGATTTACGGGCGGCATAACTTACCAACATCCCTACTTAGTACAATCTAACCATGGACAGACTTTAAGAGTCGTTCTCTGGCCGCATCAAGTTTCAGTATTCAGACCCAAGAAGTGGAAACTTTGAGCTAGAGAGCTGTAAGTTGGCACACTAATACATACTTATGAGTTATCTTTCAACTGCAAAGGATTAGTGGATCTGACGCTCCTGTCCTGAGATATAGCCTTCCGAAAATCGGTCCGCTTAACTATGGGATCAAAATTTCAAAGTCTAATTTCTCGCTTCATACTCGGAATTCGGACCTAAAAATTGGGGGTTTTAAATTGCTTTTGGACTACACTTGGAAACGTTTGTCAAATTTTCGTTTTCAGAAAAAAAATTTTTTTTCGCCCTCTTTGCGCCCCCTAGCTCCTCTGGAACCCCCCAACCCAGTTTTTTTTATTTCAGAAAAATGTTGCGCTATCAATTACCTACCGTTTGGTGTGAAGCATTGTTTGCCCAGACCCGAGGAGCGTTAGAAAATTGAGGTCAAACATGTCCCGCACGCAAAATTTCTGTAATTTTTTCAGGTCAAATATTTCCAAGTCCGGTTTTCCACCTACTAGTACTAACTTGTGACTTTTAAATTTGGGGTTTTAGGTTACTTTGAATAGACGTTTTTTAGTTGTTCCTTTGTTAAATTTTCGTTTTTCAGAAAAAAAATTTTTCGCCCCCTTTGCGCCCCCTCAGCTCGTCTGGAACCCCCCAACACAGTTCTTTTGAGCTCAGAAAAACGTTGCGCTCACGACTATCGACTGTTGGGGGTGAAGCATTGTTTGCCCAGACCCGTGGAGCGTGAGAAAATTGAGGTCAACCACGTCCCGGTGGGAAAATTTTCGCACTTTTCTCAGGTCGAAAATTCCAAGTCTGCTTTTCTACCTACTAGTACGAATTCGGACTTAAAAATTGGGGGTTTTAGACTTCTTTAAGAAACTTTTCTCAAATTTTCGTTTCTCAAAAAAAAAATGCCATTTTCCCGTATTTTTTCCCCTAGCTCGTCTGGAATCCCCAACCCAGTTTTTTTATTTCAGAAAAATGTTGCGCTATCAATTACCTACCGTTTGGTGTGAAGCATTGTTTGCTCGTATTCGAAGAACGTGAGAAAATTGAGGTCAAACATGTCCCAAAAGAAAAATTCTCAAAATTTTTCTTCAGGTCAAATATTTCCAAGTCCGGTTTTCCACCCACAAAGTGTTGAATTCGGACTTGGCAATTGGGGGTTTTAGAGTACTTTGCGGACTGCTCCGATCCGATGTGCAGGGGGGGGGCTTTTACAGCCCTACGCTCAGACCTTGCGATCCATTGCGTAACCCCCGTGTTTCGTCATCTCGGACGTTTCCCCTCTATCACTGCCAAGCCACTCTAGCCATGCTGTTGAGCGCTAGTGTTTCCGAGTAAATTTATTTTGAAATTAAATAACTATTAAATTGCTTGCTCAGCCTTCAGAAGAAAATAATTGCTATTAATTTGCTTGGTACCCAAATTCTGAAATTTAATTTGATAAAATTTGTTATTTGATATGAATTAAATATAAATTTGCTAAAATCAATACTAAATTCCTGAGGAAACAGGTTAAAAACTGGGTCGTGTCAGTCCAAAATGAGTTGACCTTTCTCTTGTTTAGATGGCGACAAATGGTTCACAAATTAGCATTTAATGAGTTGATATCTTTGCTATAGGCATGAACAAGATTATCTTTGGACTGAACTTGTTGTTTTGTAGCCAGACCTCGGTTAGTGAATCTGCTAAACCAAGCAAATTTATATCAAATTCATATCAAATTTATATCAAATTTCTGAGCTAATTTTCCCAAATTTAATATAATTTTAATTTGTTTGACAGTCATCGCGAGAAATTTAATTTGTTATTAAATTGCTATTTACTTGGTGGATTTTGGCCAAATCAATTTAATTCTGTTATTTAATTTTAATTTGATCGGAAACACTATTGGGCGCCAGGTTACCAAGAGTGCGCCGTGGCGGATTGCCGTCATAGTGCTGACAGCGTCCACCGCCCGGCAGTAGAGGACTCAACCGGTCTTGTTGTGTCGTCTCAGCCAGCACTTGACGTCATTGTTCTTTCTCCAAGTTGGCATGCTGTAGGAGCGGCTTCGGTGCTATGGCAGATCCAGTTGGTTTCCATTTTACCTACTTGCTGTAACCAGCTTTCGGTGGCCTGGGTGGAGCGTTGTGCCGACGACCAACTCTTTGCAGCAAGAAACTTGCCACGCCGAGAGGATGAACCACCACAACCACTAGGGATGAAGATGCCGCCGTGACTCAGAGGCAGCGAGCTACCCACTGAGCCACCGACGCGGCTTTTAGACTGCTTTAATGCACCCTCCATTTTTTGAAAATATTTGCCCATAACTCCAGGCACAGAAGCTCGAGAAGGCTGGAACCTGCTTCAAAAGTTAGATCGCACTTGCCCAAACATAATCCATACGAATTGGTCAAAATCCCTGGAGAAAGCGGAGGGTGTTTTGCCCCCTCAAAGGTCACCGGAAAGGTTTTGTTTGCTCAAAATTAATTTTAAAGTAGTCTATCTGATGCAGTTTGAGGCGCTGATTTCAAATATAAAGTCCGTTTGGCTAGACTCAGCCTGGATCGAAAGATATTCAAGTCCAAATTTCCAAAAATCAATGCCCGCCTGGTGACTGTATCTTTTGATAGCAAGCCCAAACCGAGTCACGGTGCAGTTTTCTAGACCATTTTGGCCTACTGAGTTCAAAACTAACTTCAGTTTTGCGCTACGACCTCTGGTTCAGAAGTTATGGCCATCTGAAAGTCATTACTTCAAAAAAGTCCAATTTTGGCGGTGCGCAAAAAATCATTTTTTTATCCAGGCCCAAACTTTTATTTCCGACCAGCTGACCGGATGTATTTTTTCCGACTGATTCCAAAAATGACTTCAATTTTGCTCTAGGAGGTCTGGCTTATCGAGATATGGCCGTTCAAAATTTCGTGGCAAATCAGCACTACAGCTCTCACTCTGCTTTGGCCTGATCAACCGACTGCGTCGATTTGAGCCGCTATTCTTGCTTCGGTTCTGTCCTACTTGATGTAGATTTACCTGACAAATCCAAACACGGCTTCCTTTTTTACAGTACGATGTCTACTTCAAGAGATACGACCGTTTGAACTTTCACGGCAAATTTGTGCCTAAATCGGCTATGACCTGCTAGCGGACTGTCTCCACTAGTACCGCATGAGGTCTTTGTAAAGTCGCTATGTTTGATAGATTTTCATGCTTTGTGTGATTTTCAGCTAGTTTTTATTGTTCCACCTCATCTTGCAAAGTTTTACAGTACAAAGTTGTGAGGTTTAGCTTCTAGAGCCGATTTTCGGGACCCCCACCCAGTTTTGGGGTTTCGGAACCCTGAACCCCTATTTTTGGCTGAAAAGTACAAAAATTCAGGCGCCAGTGTAGTACAAATACAAACTCATGACCAAGATCCGATGTCCGATGTTCCGATGTGTGGGGAGCCTTACAGTTCTACCATCAGACCTATGTTGTTCATTTCGCCACCCCCATGGTTCGTCATCTCGGACGTTTCCCTTCTATTACTACCAGCCACTCTAGGCATGATATTAGGCGCCAGGTACTAATAGAGTGCTTGGCGCTTTGACGTCATGGTGGATGCCAGCTCCTAATGTCGGCTTTCTGCGCCCTTGGTGTAGTAGAGGCCTCCAGGCCTAGTTGTCTTCCACTGACACCACCTGACGTCGTTGATCTTCTCCTCTAATGTGGTATTAAAAAAAAAAAAAAAAAAAAAAAGCTTTGAAGCGGCTTTAGTGCAAATGGCATGATCCAGTTGGTTCCAATTTTACTCACTCGCTGTCACCAGCTTTCCGTGGTCTGGGTGGAGTTTTGTTCAATGACCATCTCTTTGCGGCAAGAAACTTGCCGTGCCGGGAGGATGGGTGCACGATGTCACGCACAGTGGTTTTGAGGCCGAGACCACTACACCAATGTGCTTGGTCACCACCAAGAAAAGATTTCAAAATTGTTTTCCATTCCAAATTTGGGTTTTAGAAGAACTAAACAAGGTTTCTTTCTAGACGTTATAAGCCCTATTGAGGTTTTGAAAAGCCCTAACTTTCAGTTTCTGAAACCCTTATTAGGGTTCCTGCTGAGTTCCTAGATAGGGTTCTGGAACCCTAATTTGGGTTTTTGAAACCTTCTAGTTTAGGTTTTCTGAGCTCCCTAAATAGGGTTCCGAAACCCTAATTTGGGTTTCTGAAGCCCTAAACTGCCCTGCTGAACACTACACCCTTTGAGAGTTTGAGCTACCACAAGCAGACCATTGATGAATTTGGCACGCTTCAGTTCAACGGTCATGTAAATCCAGAAATGCCATAGATTCGGACAGCTGTTCGGACCATAGCTGGGTTTTTGGCGGAGGTTTTTTCAGGTCCAAAATGGGGTTTCGGGGTTCGGCACTAAGTCTGAAGGGGGGTTCCAGGGACCTTTTTTGGGCTAAAAAAAACCGCTTGGGTTCTTGAAACCTATTCAATGCATTTTTTTTTCTTTTTTTTTTTTCTAGAAACCGAAATTAGCCCTTCTAAAACCTAATGTTGGAATTTCGGATCGAAAACAAGCTTGAAGCCCTATCCCTCATCTTGGCCGTCAGTTTGTATTTTCGGTGCCCTGAATTTTTGTCCTTTTCAACCAAAAATAGGGTATCAGGGTTCCAGAAAACCCCCCAGAATCCGTCTGGGGGTCCCGGTACCTGGGGCTGGGAGCTAAACCCCCAAAACCTCCTAACTACATGTAAGGGTGGGGCGGATTCAGCAGGTTCCACTGAAATATACTTTGTACTGTCTAGCTTTGCAAGATGAGTTGAAACAGCAAAAACTATCTGTAAAATGCACTCAAAGCATGACAATCTATCTAACATAACGACTTTACCAAGACTACATGCGGGTACTAGTGGAGACAGTCCGTTAGCAGGTCATAGCCGATTTAGGTACAATTATTTGCCGCGAAAGTTCAAACGGTCGTGCCTCTTGAAGTAGACATCGTCCTGTAAAAAGGGAGCCGTGTTTGGATTCGTCAGGTAAAATCACATCTAGTAGGACAGAACCGAAGCAAGAATGGCGGCTCAAATCGACGCAGTCGGTTTATCAGGCCAGAAGCAGGTGAGAGCTGTAAGTGCCAGATTTGCCGCGAAAAATTTGGAACGGCTATATCTCGAGAAGCAGGCCTCCTAGAGCAAAATTGAAGTCATTTTTGGAATCAGTGGAAAAAAATACATCCGGTCAGCTGGTCGCAAATAAAAGTTTGGGCCTGGATAAAAAGAAATGATTTTTTGCCTACCGCCAAAATTGGAACTTTTTTGAAGTAATGACTTTTCAGATGGCCATAACTTCTGAACCAGAAGTCGTAGCGCAAAAGTGAAGTTAGTTTTAGAACTCAGTAGGCTAAAATGGGTCTAGAAAACTGCATCGTGACTCGGTTTAGGCTTGCTATCAAAAGATACAGTCACCAGGCTGGCATTGATTTTGGGAAATTTTGACTTGAATATCTTTCGATCCAGGCTGAGTCTAGCCAAACGGACTTTATATTTGAAATCAACTGCCTCAAACTGCATCAGATAGACTCCTTTAAAATTACTTTTGAGCAAACAAAACCTTTCCGGAGACATTTCAGGGGGCCAAACACCCCGCTCCCCCAGGGATTTTGACCAATTCGTGTGGATTATGTTTGGGCAAGTGCGATCTAACTTTTGAAGCAAATTCCAGCCTTCTCGAACTTCCGTGGCTGGAGTCATGGGCAAATATTTGCAAAAAATGGAGGGTGCATTTTTGCCAGTTTGAAAAAAAAAACAAAAAAACAAAAAAAAAATAAAAAAGAAGTGGAGCACGATGAGTGCGCAATTGCAAGTTGCCGGTTTGCCGAAATCGGCAAACGGTACACGTTTGAATTTGGTTTTTTGGGGTCAGCAACGGGGGGGTGTATGACAACAAATAGAGTAGATTCTATTGTTTTTTTTTTTTTTTTTTTTTTTTTTTGTTAAAACTTTTTCACACCAAAGATTTCAGGGGGGGGTAGATATTCCAGTTTCTACATATATGTTTCGCTTTTATTTTTTCTACCTGTAGATAATGGTTGGTCTAAAAACTGCCGCCAGTGTCGTTTTTTTTGACACTCGGCGTACTAAAATTCTCATTGATGGTTTAAAATTTTGGGGTTGCCGGTAAAAATCCTTATATCGGCTATGTGTTTTCTTACAAGAGAAACTTTAATTTACAAAATAAGCATTTCGTTTCAAAATTCGACAAATATATTGGGGAAAGAAAATGGAACGTCTTGACAGAATCTACTTTCGTCGTACCCTCGTGCCTAAGGGTTTTTTCATGATAAGCAAGGCCCCCCGTCCAAAAAATTTCAGAGTTTTGAAAAAAGGGGAGAGGACGTCATACAATATCGAATTTTTTGTTAGAATAATGTTCAAACAATATCACACAAATCATTGTGATTTTGGAGAAAATGCAAATTCGGCTAATACCTGGAATTTCCAAGTAGTTTGGTGAAAATGAATTACAAGACAAAATTTCTATGATACAAAACAATATCTACAGTACACAGGATGTCTTTTACCGGAGATAAAAAAAATGTGCAGGTTTTGGGGCAATAAAACTATTCAATAAACTGAAAAATGCGATCAGTAAGTTGGGTCACCAATACCAGGGGGCAGATTCAGAATCGGCCGTACCAAGGGAGTCGGGGGGATCGTCATCGTTGGGGAGGGCTCGGGATTAGGTTACCATTCTCATCCGTTGGGCAATGGTCAATATAATATCCTCCGTGCTCCAACGGAAAGACAGAGCTGCACAATCATCTAATTCTTCGTAGTCGTTGTCGATTTGTCTGGATTGGTTTATGCAGCCGATTTTGGTTCTGAACAAAGGTATATTCCGGATTTTTGCAGATAACAATTTCCGGGTACCCGGCAAATCAATTGGCTTCTTGCGAAAGACCATCGCAATCGATTTCACGCCGATAGAGCACAGACTCGAAAAAAATGCGATCTGGTTTTTTTTTTTTTTTTTTTTTTTTTTTGGGGGGGGGGGGGGGGGGGGGGGGGTTCTTTCCGCTGTCTGCCTCTGTGTGAAAGGAGTCGGAGATGAACTCGGATTCTTCGTCCACCAATTCAAATCTCCCATCAATCCACCAAATCGTGGGTGGCGCATTCTTGTAAAAGACTGGTCCAAGTTCCGGTAAAGTGCGAGTTTGCCATGTTGTGCTCGTCTCGGTGTCGATGTAGTGACTATCTTTGATAAATCTATAAACTTTTTGAACTTGATAGTATAGTGTTGTTACGACGTTGCCATCGGCAATGGGGTGGTTTCCGATTCGCGCCCAGATCTTTTCAAACAGGTTTTTTTTTTTTTATAGATTTTTTGCAGTTTTTTTGTTTTTTCGAATACTCTTTTCAGGCAGTTTTTTTGTATTAGTTTTGCAGCCTGCTTTGCTGTCTGCCCCTATATGATTATTTTGTAAATTGAAAAACTTTGAATGAAGGGAATAGTATTTTTTTCTCCACTAAAATTTTGCTAGGCATTTTAAAGTTCAACTATCAAAAAGTGGTGCTTGAATGTAGGTAGGCATTAATCTACAGAAAAATATATAGAGAGACCAGCTCAAGTAAACAACTATTACTCCAAAATGTTTGGTGTCTTCACAGAATTTACGGTTTGCCTACATATTTTTGCTGCAACGCACCTTTTTCCATTTTTTTCAGGTAAGAACATATTACAATTTTTGATTTTTTTTTTTTTTTTTCCATTTTCGATTTTTTCAAGAATTTTATTATAGCATTGGTGATTGTACAGTAAGTGTAGAGAAGAGTTTAGGTTTTTATTTTATGTTTGCAAGAAGCTTCTCAGAGACAAATTCTGAAACGATATGATTAGTTTTGTTAAAATAAACTTTGAATGAAATTTCAAGTCAACCTCTCTCCACTAGAATTTCATTTCCATGTAGAGTTTTACTACTTTTTCTCAGCACCGATCAGTAAAATATTTTTAGTGTAGGTACTACATCTACAGAGAGAGAGACCAGCGTTTTTTTTTTTTTTTTTTTTTTTTCTTTTTTTTTTTTTTTTTTTTTTTTTTTCATATTATGGGAAAAAAAGGAATTTTACTCTTCCTTTTTTTGCCGGTCTGTCGGGCCGGCAGAAAAAGGAAGAGAAAAGTGCATTCTAGCCCCCATATGTAAACCAACCATCGTCTGTGCAGCTCCCAAACTTTGTAGAAAATGGTTGTTTACACGAGCTTGTCTCTCTCTCTCTCTCTGTAGATAATGCCTACCTAAAACTACCTTACGATCGGTGCTGAGACTGCGTCGTAAAATTCTACATGGAAAAGAAATTTCTGGAGAGAGGTTGGCTAGTGAGTTCATTCAAAGTTTTCATTTACAAAAATAATCATATCATTTCAGAACGTCTCTACAAGCTTCTTGGGAAAAAGAAAATAGAAGAATAAACTCTCTCTACACTCATACTGTACTTTCTCCTCGCTATAATAAAATTCTTGAAAAATCGAAAATGGAACAGCTTGTCCAATCAACCATTGCTCTATATGTCTACCTGAAAAAAAAGGAAGAGAGTGCATTCTAGCCCACTTATGTAAACAAACCATCGTCTGTGCAGCTCCCAAACTTTTAGATAATAGTTGTTTACACGAGCTGGTCTCTCTCTCTCTCTCTGTAGATAATGCCTACCTAAAACTACCTTACGATCGGTGCTGAGACTGCGTCGTAAAATTCTACATGGAGAAAGGTTGGCTAGTGAGTTCATTCAAAGTTTTTTAATTTACAAAATAATCATATCATTTCAGATTGCTGCTGGCTGCTGCCCTGGCGCTGTCTGTCTACCTGAAAGAGTATTCGGGTCTACCAGGGACTTTCAAATTTTCTCTCCGGCGCGCCGTCACTATTTGAAAAAGATCTGGGCGCGCGTCGGAGACCCCTCGATTTTCTCTGGCTTGGTGCTGAAACGCTCTCTTGTGAGTTCAAAAAGTTTTTTATTTTTACAAAAATAATTATACATCGATTTTTAGATGAGCAATTTGTCTGGCTCTATGGCACCGAGCGGACCAGTCTTTTACAAGAATGCGCCACCCACGGGTTGGTGCATTGGTGGGAGACCGGGTGGGTGGACGAAGAATCCAAGTCCCTCACCGTCCATTTCTACAATGGGACATACACCCGAGTGATAGGCGGGCCGGGCTTGGAGGATGTAGAAAAAAAATTTTTCGCCACCCTAAGTGGTCAGATCATTCTATTTCAGGATGTGCTTTATCGGCGTGAAATCGATTGCGATGGTCTTTCGCAAAAACAATTGATTTCCAGGCTGGAAAGTGTTATTTGTAAGCTTCTGGAATATACCTTTGTTCAGAACCAAAATCGGCTGCATAAGCTTATCAGACAAATCGACAACGACTGCGAAGAATTAGATGATTACATCTATTCTACGCGGTGGGAGGCGGAGGATTATGATATCGACGATTTCTTCTCGGATGAGTGGTATCCTAATCCCGAGGCCTAGTCCTAGTTGTCGATCTGTCTGACTAGTTTTGTACAGCCGATTTTGGTTCTGAACAAAGGTATTGAGCCATTAGCTTACTGATCGCATTTTCCAGTTTGTTAATTAGTTTTTATTGCTAGAGAACATACACAATCGATTTCACACCGGTAAAGCACATCCTGTGTACTGTATATTGTTTTGTATCATAGAAATTTTGTTCTTGTAATTCTCATTTCACCAAACAACAAATCCAATATTAACAGACATTTTCCATCAATCACAATAGTTTGTGTATTATCTTCTGAGGATGGTTCGGGTAAAACATTCGATGATGTATGACGTGCTCTAATGTCTTTTTCAAAACAGGGAGACACAACGGACAGTCTGGTTTGGGAACCATGAAAGTTCCTTTAAGTAGAAGCATAGAGCGATGGTGGATTCTACAAGACGTTCCATTTTCTTTCCCCAATATGTTTGTCGGGCTGAAACAATATGATTATTTTGTAAATTAAAGTTTCTCTTGTAAGGACTCACTAGCCATTCTCTCTCCACCGAACCGTAGAATTTCCTTCTATGGAGAATTTTAGTACATAGTGTCAGCATCGATGACATAGCGGCGGTTTTTTAGACCAACCATTATCTACAGATAGAGAGACAGAAAGCGACGCTGTGTAGAAACCGTTATCTAAAACTTTTTGAATGCTTTGGTGTAAAGAAAGTTTGGTGGGAGCTGCACAGACGATGCATTGTTTACATAGAATCTACTCTATTTGTTGTCATACACCCGTTCGTACCCGACCTCTAACGACCCAAATTCAAACGTGTGCCGTTTGCGCATTTCTAAACCGACAGCTTTCACATGCACACCAATCGATAGCTATTTCAAAATACTTTAAATCCCCCACTTAAATTCTTCCGTATCTTGCCTGGTTAGCGAGATATTTTCCGAAATGTACCAAAAATGGCAAAAATGCACCCTCCATTTTTTGCAAATATTTGCCCATAACTCCAGCCACGGAAGTTCGAGAAGGCTGGAACTTGCTTCAAAAGTTAGATCGCACTTGCCCAAACATAATCCACACGAATTGGTCAAAATCCCTGGGGGAGCGGGGGGTGTTTGGCCCCCTCAAATGTCACCGGAAAGGTTTTGTTTGCTCAAAAGTAATTTTAAAGTAGTCTATCTGATGCAGTTTGAGGCGTTGATTTCAAATATAAAGTCCGTTTGGCTAGACTCAGCCTGGATCGAAAGATATTCAAGTCCAAATTTCCAAAAATCAATGCCCGCCTGGTGACTGTATCTTTTGATAGCAAGCCTAAACCGAGTCACGGTGCAGTTTTCTAGACCCATTTTGGCCTACTGAGTTCAAAACTAACTTCACTTTTGCGCTACGACCTCTGGTTCAGAAGTTATGGCCATCTGAAAGTCATTACTTCAAAAAAGTCCAATTTTGGCGGTGCGCAAAAAATCATTTCTTTTATCCAGGCCCAAACTTTTATTTGCGACCAGCTGACCGGATGTATTTTTTCCCACTGATTCCAAAAATGACTTCAATTTTGCTCTAGGAGGCCTGCTTCTCGAGATATGGCCGTTCAAAATTTCGCGGCAAATCTGCACTTACAGCTCTCACTCTGCTTTGGCCTGATAAACCGACTGCGTCGATTTGAGCCGCCATTCTTGCTTCGGTTCTGTCCTACTAGATGTAGATTTACCTGACAAATCCAAACACGGCTTCCTTTTTACAGTACGATGTCTACTTCAAGAGATACGACCGTTTGAACTTTCGCGGCAAATTTGTACCTAAATCGGCTATGACCTGCTAGCGGACTGTCTCCACTAGTACCGCATGTGGTCTTTGTAAAGTCGTTATGTTAGATAGATTGTCATGCTTTGTGTGATTTTCAGCTAGTTTTTGCTGTTTCACCTCATCTTGCAAAGCTAGACAGTACAAAGTATATTTCAGTGGAACCTGCTGAATCCGCCCCACGCATACATGTAGTTAGGAGGTTTTGGGGGTTTAGCTCCCAGCCCCGATTTTCGGGACCCCCAGACGGATTCTGGGGGGTTTCTGGAACCCTGATACCCTATTTTTGGTTGAAAAGGACAAAAATTCAGGGCACCGAAATACAAACTGACGGCCAAGATGAGGGATAGGGCTTCAAGCTTGTTTTCGATCCGAAATTCCAACATTAGGGTTTTAGAAGGGCTAATTTCGGTTTCTAGAACCTTAATTAGGGCTTCTGATGCATTGAATAGGTTTCCAGAACCCAACCGGTTTTTTAGCCCAAAAAAGGTCCCTGGAACCCCCTTCAGACATAGTGCCGAACCCGAAACCCCATTTTGGACCTGAAAAAACCTCCGCCAAAAACCCAGCTATGGTCCGAACAGCTGTCCGAATCTATGGCATTTCTGGATTTACATGACCGTTGAACTGAAGCGTGCCAAATTCATCAGTGCTGCTTGTGGTAGCTCAAACTCTCAAAGGGTGTAGTGTTCAGCAGGGCAGTTTAGGGCTTCAGAAACCCAAATTAGGGTTTCGGAACCCTATTTAGGGGCTCAGAAAACCTAAACTAGAGGGTTTCAAAAACCCAAATTAGGGTTCCAGAACCCTATCTAGGGACTCAGCAGGAACCCTAATAAGGGTTTCAGAAACCCAAAGTTAGGGCTTTTCAAACCCTCAATAGGGCTTATAACGTCTAGAAAGAAACCTTGTTTAGTTCTTCTAAAACCCAAATTTGGAATGGAAAACAATTTTGAAATCTTTTCTTGGTGGTGACCCGGCACATTGGTGTAGTGGTCTCGGCCTCAAAGCCACTGTGCGCGACATCGTGCACCCATCCTCCCGGCGCGGCAAGTTTCTTGCCGCAAAGAGTTGGTCATTGAACAAAACTCCACCCAGACCACGGAAAGCTGGTGACAGCGAGTAGGTAAAATTGGAACCAACTGGATCTGCCATTGCACTAAAGCCGCTTCAAAGCATGCCACGTTAGAGGAGAAGATCAACGACGTCAGGTGTTGTCAATGGAAACCAACTAGGCCTGGAGGCCTCTCTCACACCAAGGGCGCAGAAAGCCGACATTGGGAGCTGGCATCACCATGACGTCAAAGCGCCAAGCACTCTATTAGTACCTGGCGCCTAATATCATGCCTAGAGTGGCTGGTAGTAATAGAAGGGAAACGTCCGAGATGACGAACCATGGGGGTGGCGAAATGAACAACATAGGTCTGATGGTAGAACTGTAAGGCTCCCCACACATCGGAACATCGGACATCGGATCTTGGTCATGAGTTTGTATTTGTACTACACTGGCGCCTGAATTTTTGTACTTTTCAACCAAAAATAGGGTTTCAGGGTTCCAGAAACCCCCAGAAACTGGGTGGGGGGTCCCGAAAATCGGCTCTGGGAGCTAAACCTCACAACTTTGTACTGTAAAGCTTTGCAAGATGAGGTGGAACAGCAAAAACTAGCTGAAAATCACACAAAGCATGAAAATCTATCAAACATAACGACTTTACAAAGACCACATGCGGTACTAGTGGAGACAGTCCGCTAGCAGGTCATAGCCGATTTAGGTACAAATTTGCCGTGAAAGTTCAAACGGTCGTATCTCTTGAAGTAGACATCGTACTGTAAAAAGGAAGCCGTGTTTGGATTTGTCAGGTAAATCTACATCTAGTAGGACAGAACCGAAGCAAGAATAGCGGCTCAAATCGACGCAGTCGGTTTATCAGGCCAAAGCAGAGTGAGAGCTGTAGTGCTGATTTGCCGCGAAATTTTGAACGGCCATATCTCGAGAAGCAGACCTCCTAGAGCAAAATTGAAGTCATTTTTGGAATCAGTCGGAAAAAATACATCCGGTCAGCTGGTCGGAAATAAAAGTTTGGGCCTGGATAAAAAAGTGATTTTTGGTGCACAGCCAAAATTGGACTTTTTTGTAGTAGGTAGTGATTTTCAAATGGCCATAACTCACGAACCAGACGTCGTACCACAAAACTGAGGTTATTTGTGAACTCAGCAGGCCAAAATAGTTCTATAAAACTGCACCGTGACTCGGTTTAGGCTTGCCATCAAAAGATACAGTCACCAGGCGGGCATTGATTTTTGGAAATTTGGACTTGAATATCTTTCGATCCAGGCTGAGTCTAGCCAAACGGACTTTATATTTGAAATCAGCGCCTCAAACTGCATCAGATAGACTACTTTAAAATTAATTTTGAGCAAACAAAACCTTTCCGGTGACCTTTGAGGGGGCCAAACACCCTCCGCTCCCCCCAGGGATTTTGACCAATTCGTGTGGATTATGTTTGGGCAAGTGCGATCTAACTTTTGAAGCAAGTTCCAGCCTTCTCGAACTTCCGTGCCTGGAGTTATGGGCAAATATTTGCAAAAAATGGAGGGTGCATTAAAGCAGTCTAAAAGCCGCGTCGGTGGCTCAGTGGGTAGCTCGCTGCCTCTGAGTCACGGCGGCCGCTGCATCCCTAGTGGTTGTAGTGGTTCATCCTCTCGGCGTGGCAAGTTTCTTGCTGCAAAGAGTTGGTCGTCGGCACAACGCTCCACCCAGGCCACCGAAAGCTGGTTACAGCAAGTAGGTAAAATGGGAACCAACTGGATCTGCCATAGCACCGAAGCCGCTCCTACAGCATGCCAACTTGGAGAAAGAACAATGACGTCAAGTGCTGGCTGAGACGACACAACAAGACCGGTTTAGTCCTCTTCGGCCGGGCAGTGGACGCTGTCAGCACTATGACGTCAATGCGCCAGGCGCTCTCTTAGTAACCTGGCGCCCAATAGTGTTTCCGATCAAATTAAAATTAAATAACAAAATTAAATTGTTTTGGCCAAAATCACCAAGTAAATAGCAATTTAATAACAAATTAAATTTCTCGCGATGACTGTCAAACAAATTAAAATTATATTAAATTTGGGAAAATTGGCCTAGAAATTTGATATAAATTTGATATGAATTTGATATAAATTTGCTTGGTTTGGCAGATTCACTAACCGAGGTCTGGCTACAAAACAACAAGTTCAGTCCAAAGATAATCTTGTTCATGCCTATAGCAAAGATATCAACTCATTAAATGCTAATTTGTAGACCATTTGTCGCCATCTAAACAAAGAAAGGTCAACTCATTTTGGACTGACACGACCCAGTTTTTAACCTGTTTCCTCAGGAATTTAGTATTGATTTTAGCAAATTTATATTTAATTCATATCAAATAACAAATTTGTATCAAATTAAATTTCAGAATTTGGGTACCAAGCAAATTAATAGCAAGTTATTTTCTTCTGAAGGCTGAGCAAGCAATTTAATAGTTATTTAATTTCAAAATAAATTTACTCGGAAACACTAGCGCCCAACAGCATGGCTAGAGTGGCTTGGCAGTGATAGAAGGGAAACGTCCGAGATGACGAAACACGGGGGTTGCGCAATGGATCGCAAGGTCTGAGCGTAGGGCTGTAAAAGCCCCCCCCCCGCACATCGGATCGGAGCAGTCTAAAAGTACTCTAAAACCCCCAATTTTTAAGTCCGAATTCGTACTAGTAGGTGGAAAACCGGACTTGGAAATATTTGACCTGAGAAAAGTGCGAAAATTTTGCTACCGGGACATGTTTGACCTCAATTTTCTCACGTTCTTCGGGTCTGAGCAAACAATGCTTCACACCAAACGGTAGGTAATTGATAGCGCAACATTTTTCTGAAATAAAAAAACTGGGTTGGGGGGTTCCAGACGAGCTAGGGGGGCGCAAAGGGGGCGAAAAAAAATTTTTTTTTGAAAACGAAAATTTGAGAAAAGTTTCTTAAAGAAGTCTAAAACCCCCAATTTTTAAGTCCGAATTCGTACTAGTAGGTAGAAAAGCAGACTTGGAATTTTCGACCTGAGAAAAGTGCGAAAATTTTCCCACCGGGACATGTTTGACCTCAATTTTCTCACGCTCCACGGGTCTGGGCAAACAATGCTTCACACCAAACGGTAGGTAATTGATAGCGCAACATTTTTCTGAAATAAAAAGAACTGTGTTGGGGGGGTTCCAGACGAGCTAGGGGGGCGCAAAGGGGGCGAAAATTTTATTGTCTGAAAACGAAAATTTAACAAAGGTTTCTTAAAGCAGTCTAAAAGTACTCTAAAACCCCCAATTTGAAAGTCCGAATTCGTACTAGTAGGTGGAAAACCGGACTTGGAAATATTTGACCTGAGAAAAGTGCGAAAATTTTGCGACCGGGACATGTTTGACCTCAATTTTCTAACGCTCCACGGGTCTGGGCAAACAATGCTTCACACCAAACGGTAGGTAATTGATAGCGCAACATTTTTCTGAAATAAAAAAAACTGGGTTGGGGGGTTCCAGACGAGCTAGGGGGGCGCAAAGGGGGCGAAAAAAATTTTTTTTCTGAAAACGAAAATTTGACAAACGTTTCTTAAAGCAGTCTAAAAGTACTCTAAAACCCCCAATTTTTAGGTCCGAATTCCGAGTATGAAGCGAGAAATTAGACTTTGAAATTTTGATCCCATAGTTAAGCGGACCGATTTTCGGAAGGCTATATCTCAGGACAGGAGCGTCAGATCCACTAATCCTTTGCAGCTGAAAGATAACTCATAAGTATGTATTAGTGTGCCAACTTACAGCTCTCTAGCTCAAAGTTTCAATTTTGGGTCTGAATACTGAAACTCGATGCGGCCAGAGAACGACTCTTAAAGTCTGTCCATGGTTAGATTGTACTAAGTAGGGATGTTGGTAAGTTATGCCGCCCGTAAATCAGGAACCCTGTCCGCGATTTGAAATTTCCCAATTTTAGTTCCCTTTCAGCTACTGGACTGTCCCCTCAGTATGTTATGTTCAATAGCAACACCAATAATTCCTGCAAGTTTCGAAGCCGTACTCTTTGAATTACCGAAAAAAATTGAATTCACCCTCCTGTCCTGACCAACCTGATTCTGAGTTTTCGGTTCATAAAATCAGCATGAGCGTGAATTTTTGCACCAAGTTTGACCAATATGTTGCCAGTTATCTTGTTATTTTTGCTGAAAATTTGAGCCAAATAGATAAACCAGAACGAAACGTTTGAGTGAACACGAAAAAGTGGAGAGGAGATTTTTTGTGCAATAGTGTATCTGTACAGTGTATCATTCTAGTCTAGTCAATTTGTAGTCAGGTTACCAAAGGTTAGAAATTCGATATTTCTGCTAATTTTTGCGAATTGAACAATCAGTCATAGAAATGCTTTGCAAAAATAATAACCGGAAGCCTGTTAATTGTTTTTCTGTGAAAAAATCGTCTTTTCCAATAGATATTTCCGAAAATAAACAGACGGAATCCAATGTTTAACAGAATTTCAATGCTGAACATTTGGTTATTTTTTAAAAATAGAATGAGATATTTTTTAAAAACTAAGACAAGAAAAAACACGAACAAATGTGCAAAAGTCAATAATATGGTCACCTTTATTTGAAAATTCATATGGGTAAAAAGCGGGAAAATTGGAAAAATGATCTTTCTAACACGTACATAAAAATAGCTTCGTTCTTGGTATTTGGTAAGCTTATCATAAGCTCAAGACAGCTCAAAGGCCGATTGGGGGACTCAATTTATATAAAATTACATTAAAAAATCGGAAAATGTCCAAGAAAAATAACTACAAATTGACTACAAATTCGCAAATTATGAAAAAGTAGTTTGTAGTCAATTTGTAGTCAACTAAAAGAATAATATGTAGTCTTAGTTAATTTGTAGTCTTGATGACGTCATATTCGCCGAAAATATGTTGTTTGTAGTTAGTAGTTTGTAGTACTACGAATTAGGTCTACGTATGGTAGAGAGCTGGGCTGTAACTTTGTGAACTCCTGCTAGACAACGGAACCTCTGAACGACCAGTAACGCCAACTGTAATGGTAAGATGTTTCCAGCCGCTCAGTTACGTTGAAGTGAAGGGAAGTGACTTCGGTTTTGAGCTTATTCTGAAGGTCTGTGATGTGATCCCAATCATCGGATTACTTTATAGTCAGTTAGGCTGTAAGTTACCGGCACTCATACAGTACTATTGGCCGCCCGGCAGAGCGCTTGGCTGCGCGCGCAGCCCAATAAGTGACGTCAGTAGGAGGGCCATTTTCTGATTTACGGGTGGCCTAACTTAGCAATACCCCTACCTATTAACCTAACCACGGACAGACTTCATTAATCTCTTTTTGCTGTTACGGCCAAGAATACACAAGAAAAGAGGTAAACTTCACCTTTGCTTACTTCACCAACTGAGATCGCACACTAAACAGATGTAATGCAGACTTCAGCTGATTTATAGCCTACACTAAGAATGCGCCACTTTTTAGGTATTTCGTATTTCTAATTATTAATTAGCTCGTAAATTCAAAAATATTTGGCCGCCGCATGATTTCTCTGAAATCATGTTGGCCTGTCAATAAGCTGCTTCCGTTTTTTCAGGACAGGTTGGGAATTTCGCAACCAGTCCTGAAATATTGGCGCAGCGGCAGGCCGTTGAGTGGAGCATTCTTGCTCCTTTATTATGTATTCTTGGTAGAAGCATAAATGTCGTTGGGGGGGGTGAAGGGGGCCGGCCCCCAAGCCCGATTTTTCGGCAAAAGTCCCCCAGCGGATTTTTTTTGGGGGGGGGGGACCTGAAAACCCACTTTTGGATTCCAAAGTAAAGAAAATTTTAGCCCAGACAATACATTCTGCAGCACAAAATTGAGTTTTCGCCTATCCTACAACCAAAAACAGGGTTTTGTAAGGCTTAGAAATCCTAAATAGGGTTTTAGACTGCTTAGAAACCCTGATTAGGGTCTTTAGGTTACTTTTAAACCCTGATTAGGGCTTTTAGGCTACTTTGAAACCCTAAAACAGGGTTTTCAGGTTACTGTCAAACCCTGATTAGTGTTTTTAGGCTACTTTGAAACCCTAAAACAGGGTTTTCAGGTTACTTTCAAACCCTGATTAGGGTTTTCAGGTTACTTTTAAACCCTGATTAGGGTTTTCAGGTTACTTTCAAACCCTGATTAGGGTTTTTAGACTGCTTAGAAACCCTGATTAGGGTTTTCAGGTTGCTTTCAAACCCTGATTAGGGTTTTTAGACTGCTTAGAAACCCTGACTAGGGTTTTTAGGCTACTTTGAAACCCTAAACAGGGTTTTCAGTAGGGTTCCGACGATATATCGATATCAATATCGAAAAGTCGATATATCCACCCTTTTTCCAATATCGATATCGATATCGATATCGCGATATTTCGCATCGATATTTTCGATATTTTTGTGCAGAAAAAGTATGAAAAAACAAAGTTGACACCAAGTTTATTTCTCTGGAACAGTAAAAATCAATTTTTCCTGGATAACTCAGAAATCGATGGTATTGTCAAAACCTAACAGTGGCATATGATAGCTCTCGGAAACATCGATTTCTCGGCATTCTCAGCTTTCAGACAGCATGCTTATGTTCTAAAATGTCTGCAGCAACACTGAAGAGCAGTTCACTCTGCACACTTGAAGCAGGATGGCAGAAGCAGACATGGGCTAGCTTTTCTGCTGAGGGGCGGTAAATTTTAAAATCCTTAGGGGTACAGCCGCCTGATGGCTAAAGGATGGCAAGCAAAAATTCCGATTTTTTTACTAAAGTCAAGGTTTTTGGCATATTTATCTTGTCATTAACCTAAGTTGAAATACACTATTCTGTCTGAGCTCATTTATGTCTAATGAGGGTGGGGCATCGGCCTGAGGGTTCAACCTTTTCATTGAAGCCTCTCAGAAGGCCTCTACCTTTTCTGTGATTCCCTACTTATTGATATCCGAACGCATGACTTGACTGATAAGCAGCGACAGCAGTTTTCTCTTTAAAAATTTTCACATTCCTTGAAAAATTTCCTTGCATAACTATAAATATCGATATCGATATCGAATATATCGACGAATTTTTATATCGTCGGAACACTAGTTTTCAGGTTACTTTCAAACCTGATTAGGGTTTTCAAGTTCCTTCCAAACCCTGGTTAGGGTTTTCAGGTTACTTTCAAACCCTGATTAGGGTTTTTTATGTTACTTTGAAACCCTAAACAGGGTTTTAGCACTGGCTAGAAAGCCTAGAGAGGGTTTTTAGGTTACTTTGAAACCCTAAACAGGGTTTTAGCACTGGCTAGAAAGCCTAGAGAGGATTTTTAGGTTGATTAGAAACCCTAAACAGGGTTTAAGAACTGGATTCAAATCACTAAATAGGGTTTTTTTTTAGTAATCTTATAAGTCAAAACAGGGTTTTCCGCGTGCCTTACAATCGAAATTAGGGTTCTCTGAACTATTTTTAGTCAATATAACGCACTTCAATCTGTATTTTATCGCTGACACTCATATTCAATACGTATTTTGAGCGCAAAACAGCTTTTTATTACATTCGTTGCGTCAATGTTCGGTTTTTAAGACATTATTTTCAACCGGAACAGGGTTTTTAAGGCATTTTTAATGCAAAAAATAGGGTTTTAACGCCATTTTCGGTCCAAATTGGGTTTTGAAGCCATTTTTCGCCCCAGAATCCCTAAAAAAGGTCGACAAAACCCACTTTTTACCCCAAAAAAGGTCGACAAAACCCACCTTTGGACCCCAAAAAAGGTCGCAAAATCCAGGTTGGACTTGGTCCCAAAGCCCTATTTGGGATTTGAAAAAGGTCCCCCCCCACGGAAAAACCCCGCGACATGTATGGGTAGAAGCCTAAAACCTGATCACAGTGCAAAATAGGTTCCAAATAAGTGAGGGATAGTGTGACTGTATCTAAATCGGATAATCAGTGCGTCATGCATAAGTGAAATGCACGCCGCTTCCCTCGCAATTCGCCAGGGAAACCTAGCTTAGCCTGTACAAGGTATAAAAGCTCAAGAAAGGTGGAGATTGAGCATAACTTCCGAAGGCTTCTATGACATTATCACAGCAAACTACCACTACTGTACCAAAATCATACCAACCAAATTAAAACTGAATTAGCTAGTACTATACCATACCATATCAAATTCAAAATTTGAAGTTGGTAGGCATCCCTGCTCCTGTCTGCTGCAGTTCAAATTGCCACGCCAAATCATGTCACATCTACGTTGTATGACAGACAATTCAGCTAGATGTTTATTTACCAATAACTAATTCAATCTGTTCAATAAAATACGCAATATGCGCCTTAAATTCACTATTGGCGTCTTGCCAACCACGTAAATTGGCCCCAGTACTAACCAGCAAACTTTGTACTAATACACTTTGCATCAACGGCTCAGAAATATCAGCTTTGTTCAATTCTTGATAAACCCAAGTCTTGCGTAGTTCTCTGTCAAACTTCCAACTCTCTTCCAACTCAGATCTGCCCATCACATCTGCAGAGATCTGTGAAAAGTTCTTGCCGGAACAGCAAAACTGAATTCCAGAAAACTGGTTGGCAACTTGGTCAGGAGGTCGGTTGGCCACCGATTTAGCAGCCCGCCATTTTTCGCCGAATTTTCTAGCATCATTTTTGGCAGAAATAATTAGTTGGGTTAGTATCAAGGGTCTCCGGATTTGCCGCTTAGATAGGATTGCATAGCCCCTCTGTCTGCCTGATGACGCATCCACTTCCCGCATTCCTTGCCATAAATGCTCCAGGCGGACCCAATGGGGTTCGTATTTGTACCGATTTACGTCTGCGATTAGAACTCTGTCCGTTTGAGGCTCATAGGCGGCCAACGGAGATAGGTGGCCGTATTTTCCCTCGGTAACTCGCCCTCGCAGAAAATTGACCGCTATCAGTGAACTGACATTTGCTGAAGACATCATTCGTTTGAGACTTTGCCGAAAGTCTGACAATTTGGCTGAAAATATTTTGCATTTTTGAATGTCAAAAATTTGAATCCTGCAAACAGTAATAGTGAGCCACGTAACTGAACGAAGTACA
>JASANB010002715.1:0-39032 GCA_030248155.1 Sabatieria punctata
CAAGGAGTAATTCCGTTACAAAAAGAAAGAAGATTATTATGCCACCTGGGGCTGTGTTCGCCAACGTGATAATTATTGTAATTAAACACGGGCTGATAATTAATAAAGAAAAGAAAGGAACCCTGACGGTCCTGCCTGCCTGCACAACACACTCCAAATGCGTTGAAGTTTCATTGGCACTCTACCACACCGTCAAGGCAACAGATTATCCACTGAGGGGGATGGGGTTGGGTCCCCCAGACTCCTGCTACATGTCTGTTCTACTTATTGATTGCTTTCGTTTTTTCCGATTATGCTTAGTAGTTATATTAACTCAGGGAGAGAGGGGTTGGTAAAACTGCTGAAAAACCGTGTAAATTCAAAGTAAATATCGCTAGAAGGCCATGGCATGCGATTTCACAGGTCACCTTGTAATAAAAAGTGAAAGTCCTAAATTACCGTGTCCGTTTTGCATAGAGTTCAACTCTTCTTCAGAGGCGGGAATTTCAATCACACCAGAGGCCATCCTTTTCACTTGCTCAAAGACAGACTCAGACTCTTCATCTACCGGGTTGACACGGCCTCTGAATCTGGTTATTTCTTGTTGCTCATCTGGTCCGATATGGCCTTCTTCAAGTGCTTCGTAGAACCACCGGGCAGGGTAAGACACTGAACTATGAACGTCACACGATGGATCGCTGCCTGCTATTGTTGACTGCTCCGTTTGGCACCGTTCAGCTGTAATAAATAAACTGTTATTACCTAAGGTCAGATGGTCGAAATTTCAAGCTAGCCCTGTATCAATGCAATTGGAATACACGATAAGGTAACAGCAAGAATGTAGTAACAGTTTGGCACTTAACGCCGTTTATGGTACCGGTACCTAGGCGAGTGGCACCATATAGACATTTATTATTAGACATTTGTTGTTGTTAGACAGCTTTTGTTATTAGGACAGCAACAACATGTACATATCGCATGGGCGTCTTGCTTTATCTCGTTTTACTGCTTCTGCTTAAGTGCCGTTTTACAGGTGTCTGGCTTTAAAAAGGAAGTAAAGATTGATTGATTGATATAGTGGTACCCCCACGCCAGCGGACTGTGGTGATACCATAGATGGTACTCTCTCTCACCTACGGCCATGGGTGGTAGTACTATATGGTATGAAATCTGAACAGAGTAATACCGGTACAGGCAGACATGGGCTAACATTTCGGCTGAGGCGAGGGGTAGAATTTTCAATTCCTGAGTGGGTGGTAAGCCAAAAAGTCCGATTTTTGCTAAAATCAAGTCTTTTGGCATATTATTCATTAAACTAAGCAAGCCAGCAGAGGGGTAGGTCAGAGCCTGAGGGGGACAAACCCCCTTTGCCCATGTCTGAGTACAGGCACCAATGACAAGGTAGGGTTACCATTATATGGTACCGCACCACTAGTCCAGGTACCGATACCATAAACGGCGTTAAGTGCTTGACTGGATAAGGGAAGAATGTATCACTATGCGGCAAAGCGTGGTCATTCGCTGCAATTCAAGGACCTCCCCAAAACTCTTAGGTTCCATACTGCAATCGAACCCGATTTTGGCCGCTCATTTTGTTTATTATAAACATTTATTCAATTCACTTCGATAAGATTTCATTTTACTACTCAGTCATTGATCGTCTGATCGTCCCGCCCAAAGCAAGTTTCTTTTAAGAATACATAGCTTTTCTTCCACCAGCAAAGAAAACATTTTGTTCAATTTCAGCAGCAGGCGCCCTCCTTCCACAATGACGTTTTCCCGTCTTCCCAGGCCGCTAAACAAATGAACGTTTGCATAAACACAGACTCGTCTGTATCGTCTTTTCTTGACATGCTCTAACAGCGATTTTTTCGCGGAGTGGGCAAAAATCATTATTAATAAACCGGTTCTACTTAATCAGATGGAAGCTATGTATAGCCTTTTCTGATTTTTAGATGAGTTGCAAAGATGCCTACCGCATCTCTCACGCTCCCAAGCTCCCCCGATGATGTCCGATGTGCGGGGGGCCTTACGGCCTGCGATCAGACTCGATGTCCATTTCGCTTCCCAAGCTCCCCCATTCCATTTGAATGTTCAGCTTCCGTTTCCGTCTCTCCTTATTTTGTCCTCGATTCCCTTTAAAAGCAGAGCCTGAGCGACTACAACCCCACCGAATGCAGCTTCGTTTCCCTTCACAAGTTCAATGCAGTTCGGTTCAGTTCAGTTCACAAGTGGTTCCAAGCTCTCAAGTACCGCATCAAGTGTTGCCAGGCTCCTCACTCATCGTCTTCATATCACTTGTCTCCATTCCTCCAATTCATCTCCCTCTCAGTCATATTCCGGACAGTCATCTCGCAAGGCACAGACGCGGCCCAGTAGACACTTGTCCATAGCGGAGTGATGAAAGAGTTTCGTTGTATATAACACCCACTTGTCTAACCTCATTGTCATTGTTTGTTTGTGTACTTGCAGTAAACTCTTCAATGCATATTGCATACATGGGCCGAAAAACTGGGTTGGGGTTAGTCAAAATCCTAAAATTGGTGGGTGGGCCTGCCGGTATGGGGGGTCACGGCGATTTTGGTGGGTGGGGTCAGGAACAAAAGTCGGCTTCAGGTGGGTGGGTGGGGTCGTTTGGGGGGGGGTCGAGCCGTTGGGGGGTGGGCAAAATCCACCCGCGGCCCATGTATGCATATGTGTACGTTTTATGCGTTACTCTTGCCATCAGCAACACACATCAGTATAATAGTAGCGCCAGTATTTAAATAGAAGTTTCTATCCATTGTTTAGCCAGATATCGGCTGACTACTTCAGAGAGAACTGTGCCAAATTTGATAAAAAGTCTCACAAGTTACCAAAATCGGGTTCGCTTGAAAAACGGCACCTAAGAGTTTTTCCGGAGGATGACCAAAACTTTGTTGCAGCGCATCGCCACGCTATGCCAGCGGCTGGCCGCGGAGTGGTACATTCTTCCATTATTATACATTCTTGGTAGTAGTAAGTATAGAAGCAAAGTAAGCTGTAGTAACCTCAGAAGAAATATCTTTTGGCAAGCAGACCAAAATATCAGACATGGCTTCATGTATCATATCCTTAGCGCTCTCAAAGCCATACAGCTTGAACGGAATTGGCTCATCGAATATATCTCTGAAATCCACAACTACTGTCACTGATCATCAAGAAACTCTATTTATAAATTACTGACATCAAAATACTAAAATTATTATCATTAAACACATTAATTTCTGTTTGGGGTTGAATTCCTGATTTCCCCTTCCAGCTATACCTGATCCTAAAAAGGTAAGATTAAGAACAGACTCGTAGTCTCGTTCGAGCACGTCGAGAGGCAGTCCTGCAGCACACGACTCCACAATTGCGTAGATATCTTTCTTCAGACTGTCCCAATGATCCAGTCGCCGCACACACGTGGACGGCATTATAACTTTGCACTCAAACAACTAACTCAACCACAACACCACACTACAGAAGTGGCTAGACCTAAAAAAGAAAGAAACTAATTAAGCTCGACATTGGTCGGAAAACGAAGGATTACGAAACTGCTGGACGCTACACTACAAAAACGATTACGGCTGTGTGGACGAGAAGCTTTGTTTGTTTTTTTTGTTTGTTTTGTTTTTTTGTTAGTAACACAACAAAATCCAACCATCAGAGACAGAACCCATCCGAGCTGGGCCGGTTGACCGGCTACATACCCGGATGTCGAAAAGTATCTATTATCATGTTTGTATGACAAAACTGCTCCGCAAATATTTACTGAAGTCTAAATTAGTTAAGCCTTTCTTAAAAGAGTTTGAATTTCTATTGGATATCAAATATTCTGGAAGATTATTCCAACTTTCGATTACCCGATTTGAGAAGTAAAATTTCCGTACATCAGTACGTGAACGACTCATAAACAGCTTTAAAGCATGACCCCTAGTACTATCAATTTTTTTAAATTCAAAAAAGCTATCAGCCGGAACATCCACCAGACCCCAAATTATCTTGTGCACCATAACTAGGTCGCGAACTATACGACGCTCTTCAAGAGATTCCAATTTTAACATTTGTAATCTAACAATGTAACTATACCCCTCCATACCAGGTAATCTCCTAGTAAACAGACGCTGAACTCGCTCAATCAGTTCTATATCTTTTAAAAGATAAGGATTCCACACTTCTGTTGCATATTCAAGTTTAGAACGAACAAAACATTTGTACATGCGTATAAGAAAGTTTTGGTCTCTGGATTTAAAAGTCCTATAAATCAGATTAACCATGCGAAAGCCCTTAGTAGTTACTGAGTTGCAGTGCACTGAGAATTTTAAATCCTCAGACACTGTAACACCTAAATCAACAATATTTGCTACTGCTGGCAGAATAGTATTGCCTACAGTGTAAACAGTTTTTAGGTTTCCAAATCCTAAATGTAAAACCGAGTATTTATGCAGGGCCACAGATAACTGCATCCTATTGGTCCATTCATACTCAAGTGAAAGATGGCTAAACTACTGTTGTTTGGGTATGGGATTTTCAGGAATCGGTTCGGTATGGGTAGGTATTTTTCGGCATACCCAGGAATCGGTTCGGTATGGGTAGGTATTCGCAAAAATACCGGTATACCGGTATTTATTCGGTATTTTATGTAAATGTTTTACAAAGTCAGAACACTGAATTTCCCATCTACAGGGCCATGGATTTAGTCATTTCCAAGGTCACAGGCTAGAAAATCCATTAAAAGCAATGGGATTTATAGATTTTAGGAATTTTTGAAATTATTTTATAGTTTTACTGGAGTGAAAATTGTTTCTATAAATAATTTCGTCTAAGAAAAATACTTCCATTGTACGGTAGTTTTAAGGTCTGTTAGTGTACAGTATGGAGATCTAACGATCAGTGACAAAATGCGGTGCTACAATGTATTTTGTTGATTGTGAATGTACTGTACATCAAGCACATAGAGACTTGATTATTAAGGAGCAGTGTGAAGTTAAGCCAAAACTAGCACAACGCTTTCTAACGACAAGGCAAGTTTGGGACAGGGAGTAGGGTCAGAGGCCTAAAAATCATTCAAATTCGATATTTTGTAGGGATATCGCAAAAAAATGTGTTTCTGCATGCCCCCAAAAATGCAAAATTACAAAAAAACATTGTGATCATAGGGAATTTTCGATAAAAATGCACTAAGCTAGACAAAAAATACCGATTCCCAAATACCTGGGTATTCCCAAAATAATCGGTATACCCGGTATGGGTATTTATTAAAATACCTTGAATCGGTAGGTATATATTGGGTAGGTATTCCCAAAAATACCCATTTTTCGGTATGGGTTCGGTATACCCAATCAACAGTAGGCTAAACTGATGATTTTCCTTCAGTCTGCCACGATTTCAGCTTTTCTAGCTTTCATACTCCCTCCATAGGCTCTGTGCTTAGTGACACATCTCTTCGTCACGCCGAAATACTATCCAAAGAATCGGCTGATTTAGTCGTGGAAAACAGATAAACTGACGATTTTCCTATATATCGCAACGATTTCAGCTCTTTCAGCTACTGTACTTCTTCGATTCGCACTGAGCATACACACACACATATGTTCTGGCCAACTTTTGGTATCCCCAAAATTTTTTCCTTTACAATTTTTTCTGCCCCTGGAAATTTTGCACTCTGAAATTTTCCCGGCTGCCTTCTTTAATTTTTATTTCTCTCATTTTAGGGGTAAGAATTTTATGGAGAACAAAAAAGCACCATGTAAAATACAGGGAGGAAAAGATTTCAGGGAGAGAAATTTGTAGCTGTTAGACTTGTTGGGGGTACAAATTTTACGAGCATGCATGCACTAGGGGGTTGGGGGTCATACCCCCTAACTGGAAAGGCCAAACCCCCTCACCCCCGTTCCCGTACTAGTAGTGTCTCCAGTACTAACAAACTGGCTCTGAAATCAGTAATTTCTAGGCTAAAATTAGCTTGAAAAGCCTTTGGGAACCGAATTTGGCGTTTCCACTGCTGATATTTAAAAGAAATCGGTGTTTTTGGAAGCCCTTTTTGTCATTTTTTGCTTGTTTTTTAGCTCTAAAACGCTATTTGGCAGCTTAAAATAGTGATTTTTAGCGTCCTTACTGAAAAAAACATGCTAAAAACGCACTTCCAGGCGTTTTGGAGCTTTTTGAAATTTGGGACCCCTCTCTGGGCGAAACCCCGCTCGACCCCTCATCTGAGGAAAAACCCCCTCCCCCTCCCTCCAGGTCGGCCAGTAGCTGTTACATGCATGTTTACGAGGTTGCAAATTTTAGGGGAGCAAATAAAGCACCCCTGAAATACCGAGCACTGAGAGGGAAAACAGCGAAAAAATTACAGGTCAGAGAGGATCAAAGAAATATGGTCAATCTAAAAGAAAATCATTAGTTTTCACAACCGAATCGGTCTATTCTCTTGATGGTACTTCGGCTTAGCGAATCGGAGTTTGCCAAAACATATGAGAGCGCATTCCCAGGTCGTATCAAAGAAATATCGCAGCTGCAAGAGTTGAAATCGACGTAACATTAGGGTAATCGTCAGTTCATCTGATTCCCACAACTGAATCGGCCGATTCTTTGGAAAATATTTCGGCATGGAGGGTCGGAGTCGGAGTTGGTCAGAAGAGAAGTGAGTAAAAGCCCAGAGCGTATCTAGAAGCATGGCAGCTCGGAAAGTCGAAATTCGTAGTTGCTATTTGAAGGAAAATCACCAGTTTCGTCTTTTTCCCACAACCGAAACGGCGGATTCTCGGGATAGTACTTCGGCATAGTATTTGAAACTGGATAGAAGAAATGCCGAAAGCATATGGAAGAAGCACCGCCGCTAGAAAAAGCTTGAAATCGTGGAAATTTGAAGCAAAATCATCAGTTTGACCGTTTTTACTTGGGCCACACGCGTACGGGACTGTATTGTAGTGAGTCATCCAGTTGTTTCGTAATCCTTGGAAAATATGCACCGCTGAGGCGGAAACTCCATAACATGGCGTAGCGGGGTGGCGGCAGCGACCGATACTTTCAACTACGTAAGTGTACTGGCATCATCAAGCAGGGAAAAGTGTACTAAACCGACGTTTACTTATATTTTGAAGTAGTTTGTGATCGCAAAGGCCAAAAACCTTGTCCAAAACCATCGTTTTTCGGATCAAAATTCAAAGTTTTTCGGACAGCTTATAAACCATAGACTTATAAAAGCTTTTTGTTACTTGCATTTCGCAGTTGTAAGCGGTTCAAGTAGATCCTAGAAAGGCACAAAATCACATTCTTACTCAACAGAATGCATACTTCATTGAAAACTCAGATCTGAATATAACATGGGAAAATTGGGACCTGGCCAAAGTTGTTCGAATTCTAATTTTTGACAATGCTAATTTTTCCACTTGACTGAAAGTGCTATTAAAGAAACCCAACTGCATTTACGTACAATGTACGTACTGTACGTTTTGGCACGCTAACCTGAAGCGTAACTTCGCTAAAACGCGGCACGCCGAAAAGAGTAAATTACGGCACAAGTTCAATTGGTTAACCAATACCCCCACTCAGTGCAGCCTGCTAGAGAAATAAACACTGTAGTTGGCGGCGCGGGCTGCAGTGGGGTAAAAGCGCCGCTAATATATTCCCGGTAGTCAACTTAATTCAGAATCGGTGAGTCTTTGCGAAATTAATTCGCTAAATATGATTTTCCTTCTGTCATCCGTAAGAAATATTTTACGACACTTCTTGAGAAACAAAAATGTAGGAGGGTCAAGTATGTGTATAATTTCACTAAAACCAAAAAATACAATATAGATCGAAAAAAGTGTCCACTTTCTTTCTCGACGTTTATTCAAACGGTTCGTTCTTAGTGGATTAGGCTCAAATTTTCAGCACAAATTAGTAGGATGATTGGCTACACATTTCACAAGCTTAGTGCCAAAATTCTAACAAGGGCTGGGGCCTGTTTCACCAATTTACAAATACAAAGCAGATTTTACAAATACAAATACAAATACAAATACAAACGGGCCGGATTCTGTTTCACCAAAAAATCTTTGTATTTGTATTTGTATTTGTATTTGTGAAAAAAATTTCACAAGTGATTTACAAAGAAGAAGGAGGGAGAAAAAATTAGTTTCAGAGCAAAAAAATGGAGGATATTGTTGTGACGCAGGAAACGGATTTATTGGAGAGCAAAAGACGCTTCATATGACTCAGTCGCAGAAATTATGGTTGGTTGAGAGAATCCAAGAGAACAAGCAGTTCGATAAATTTGATCCAAAAATCACCTACGAGGATAAGACCGCAAAGTGGAAGGAGATCTTTGAGGAATGCAAGGCGCAGTCGCTTCCCTTTGCTCTGCCCACGGCTCCCGATGAAACCAAAGACTTCAAACACCTGCGAGACGTTGTGTGGCCGAATATCAACAGAGCAACTATGGTACGTACAATGTAGCAGAGCAGCATTCTATCACTTTGTCCGAAGTAGAGATGCTTCCGTAATGCGGTCTTTTCTACAGCTCTACCAAAACACCATCCGGTATTCTGTACATTTTGAATACCGAGCTGAAAAAGTTTATGACAATTTTTGCAGACTTCGAGCGCATTTTTTTTGTTTTTCGTGCAGATTAGCGGATTTTCGGACTAACTCCAGCGTACTATCTCGAAAATATAGCCCATTCAACGTGTTACGTGATATCAGTTCATCCATCCTACGTTAAAAGCGTTGAAAAAAGTGTATTTGTTCGGTATCCGGTATTTTTCATTAGGGTTGCATCTCTAGTCGAAAAATTATCTTTTCGCCGTACTATTCAAGAAATATTGTCGACGATTTATTGCCCTTTTTGCGATTCAAAGGGAGTTCTTCAAGGTTTTTTGGGGCAGAAAATTTATTATTTTGTCAACCTGTTTTGAGCGTCTAGTCAAAAAGTCAATCCGCCGAAGGGGAGAGGGTTGGGGGATCCGGCGCCGGCCGAGCTGAGCCGAAATTCTAGGGAGGGGGTTGGGCACTAGAAAACGCTCAAAAATCGCAATCGGAGGGCGGGTCAGCATGACCTTTTCCCACGACTAATATTTCACTTATTAATAATAGGGAATAAAACATTACTTACATACTTTTTCATAGCTTCAGGCTAAAATAGACAATCAACGAAGTACAGGAAGAGGAGGAGGCAAGAAAGCAATCGACTGTCTCTCCGAAAGCGCCTCTGGCCAGCGCACCGTTCTCGTAAACAGCAAATCGTTGACAGCGCTGACAACACGGCTCACAACGCGACAGACAGTAGCCTTCGACGGTCCGTGCGCATCACCGATTTTGTAGTACAGGGACCCTAAAACAGGTACGTACATTAGAATTAGAGTGCGTACCGGTATTGGGTAATGGGTGTATGGTGGTTTTTGTGCTCCAAAACTGATTGATAAATATAAAAAATAAAAAATTCTTTCAATAATCAGCTCTAGGAGCCAATTTTAAACCAATCAGTAAAAGATTAGCAGAAATTATGTCATAAATTCTGGTATTAACCATTTTCCGAAGTAGCACACCAAAAATAACTTCTTATTGTCTTCGTTCTTTTTTCTTATCTGAACTAAAACATCAAATTGTCGTTTATAATTTGCCTGCTGGGTCCCTGAGTGGCCGACCAAATAGATAACTGGTTTGGCGGACGCCTCAGTAATAGGGTACGCACCGGAGGAACTGTCCAAATATAAAAGTACCCCTCCTAGATATGTATCAGTAGAGGGTGCGTCGGCCAGACCAATTATCACTTTGGCCGGCCACTGAGGGATCTAGATTGTTAACTTTTGCCGTAGATGGTAGCTATTTAGTGAAATCCGATTGTTGGCCCAGCTGAACAAGCAATCTCAGTAACAAAACCTTCCTCGAGGTGCTCACTTTAAATTTATAAATTCTTACCAGACGCAAAAAAGCTTAAGCTGACGAGCAACTGTTCCTGCGCCGACAGTGTACCATTTCGATATGACGGGTGTTCCAGTCGCGGGGCAAGTGACTGGAGCAGACTCTCCACGCCGGCTCGATCGAATCTGAATCGCTCAACAAACGACGCGTTGTCGTCCAAAAACAAGTTGATTCGCACCCGATAAGTGTGTCTTTTTTGAGCAAGAACCGGCTCTCTATTTTCCTCACAGCTTTCAGAGTCACTTGAGAACGTTTCCATCACAAGACAGCCGAGAACACTAACCAATAATTATTTTACAAAGCCTCCGACCTTTGTGAAAAAATTTCACAAATTGGAAGGAATTGTAAATCACTTGTATTTTGGTGAAACAGGAACGTTTGTATTTCGTTTGTATTTGTGAAATTCTACTTGTATTTCGTTTGTATTTGTATTTGTAAATTGGCATGTTGGTGAAACAGAAATCCGTTTGTATTTGTATTTGTATTTGTATTTGTGATGATTTGTGATGATTTGTAAATTGGTGAAACAGGCCCCTGGTTTTATGAGCCGAAAACTAAGAATCAGGTTGGTAAACGGAACGGACATTCTAATTATTTCGGCAATTCAAAGAGTATCGGTCTGAAACTTGCAGGAAGGATTGGTATTCCCCTTGAACATAACGTACTGTCTAGACACCCCTCTAGTTCAAAGGGCACTAACATAGGGGAATTTCAAATACAGTATAGATAAAAAAAAATGTCCCATCGCTTTTTCTGCCTTCACTCAAACGTTTCGTTCTCAGTCACCTCTTTACCGATTTGGCTCAAATTTTCAGCAAAAATTAACAACATGGTTGGCTAAATATTCTGCAAGTTTAGTGCCAAAATTCCGACTCATACTGGTTTTATGACCCGAAAACTAAGAATGAGGGTGGTCCACGCAAATTTAATTTTTTTCGGTAATACAAGGAGTACAGTCCTGAAACTTGCAGCAATGATTGGTGTTGCTATTGGGCATAACATACTAAGCGGGCAGCCCTGTAGCTCAAAGGGCACTAAAATTGGGGAATTTCAAAACATGACTAAATATGACTTTTCTTCGTAAAACCGGCAAAATGACGATTCTAAAGATTTTCAATTTTCAAAAAGCGCTGCAGGGATGGTTACTATGGTGTGGAACAGAGCTTAAATATCAGGTTCATTTATTTGTCGAACTTCCTGCTGCAATCTATGCTGATTAACAACAGATTCAGTGCTTTGATTCTAGAAGGTGCAGATTTCTTAACTATGGGATTTTCACTCATGTTTTTGAAATTCCCCCATTTTAGTGCCCTTTGAGCTACAGGGCTGCCCGCTTAGTATGTTATGCCCAATAGCAACACCAATCATTGCTGCAAGTTTCAGGACTGTACTCCTTGTATTACCGAAAAAAATTAAATTTGCGTGGACCACCCTCATTCCTAGTTTTCGGGTCATAAAACCAGTATGAGTCGGAATTTTGGCACCACACTTGCAGCATATTTAGCCAACCATGTTGTTAATTTTTGCTGAAAATTTGAGCCAAATCGGTATAGAAGTGACTGAGAACGAAACGTTTGAGTGAAGGCTGAAAAAGCGATGGGACATTTTTTTGATCTACGTATACTGTATATGATCGAAAAAGCCACAGTTGAGAAATCTGTACCTTCTGTAGTCAAAGCACTGAATCTGTTGATAGTGAGCACAGATTCTAGTTGAAAATTCGACAAATGGATGAACCTGATATGTAGTAGTGTTTTTGAAAAATCTAAATTCTTCAGAATCGCCATTTCATCGGTTTTACCAAGAAAAATCAGATTTAGCCACGTTTTTGAAATTCTCCAATTTTGGTGTCCTTTGAGCTACAGGGCTGCCCGCTCAAAATGTTCTGCCGAATGGCAACACCAATCACTCCCGCAAGTTTCAAAGCCATGCTCTTTGAATTACCTGAAAATAGTTAGAAATTATCCGTGGATCACCCTGATTCTTAGTTTTCGGCTCATAAAACCAGCATGAGCTGGAATTTTGGCACTACACTTGCGCAATATTTAGCCAGTTGTGTTATCAATTTTTGCTGAAAATTTGAGCCAAATCGAAAAAGAAAGAACTGATCGAGACCGTTTGAATAAAGTTCGAAAAAACACTTTTTATCCGTTCTGTACATAATCCTTTGTATCAACAAAATTCATTTATCAGTTCGCTTCAGAGGAGTTACCAAAAGCATCACTGTGTTTTTGTTATTTGTGCTGCGATGGCCGAGTGGTTAAGGCGTTGGACTTGAAATCCAATGGGCAATGCCCGCGTAGGTTCGAACCCTACTCGCAGCGACCTTTTTTTGGCGTTTTGGAGTCCTAAATCTGCCCAGTCGGTGGTTGCGAAAACATGAGAAGGTAATTTTAGCTGTTTTTACAGTACCTTATTTGCTCTAATAAAACGACAGTCTGTTTAATTTTTCAGACTGTCGGTCTATTGGAGGCAGTGTTGTGCCTAGCTCAAATTTCTAAAACTCGGTAAGTATTCAGCAAGTAAATCCAGATTTTTTGAAATTCGGTAAGTACGAGTAAGTACTGGGTTTTTCAAAGAAAACAATTCAGTAAACTCGGTAAAACTACAGTTGGTACTGTAGGTACCACAAAATTTCAGGTAAGTCCAGGTTCAGGTATCTCTAAAATCCAATTTCAGGTTCAGGTTCAGGTTCAGGTACATTTTTCAAAAGTACCCAGGTGTCAGGTTCAGGTTCAGGTACTTTCAAATAAAGACACAAATTTTCGGCTATGAGCTAAATCAATAGCGCTCCTGTTCCTTTTCTTAAGAAAACGATCCGTGTTCAAAGCAATCGAAATTTACAAACCAGCAATTCGGCAAAAACGAGAAAAACGCCAGCAATTTTTTGCCGTATGACGGACCGATCGCCAGGCACGCACTCCACAAACGTTCATTTCAAACTCTAAGTTCCGGCATTACTAAGTTAAGGCTCAGGCTACATGAGTTCTACTAGCTGACGTTTAAGCTTACGTTCAACAAACAATCTAAAGCTTTAGGCTTAGGCATAGAGGAAAACAAGCTTTCATAAGGTCAATTTCCGGATGGGGCTTATACCAATAATCACCTTCATTTTTAAGTTACAGTACACGTAGGTGCAGATAATGTGCATTATACGCTTCCCGCACACCATTTTTAAGAACAAAACTGTAGAGCGTCAAGCAATGTCGGATCTAACCAACTGACAGTACGTGCTACTTGTACCGGGAAGTTTAGGACAAGAAAAACCTGAAAAGTAGGTACCGACCTAGTAGGTGTCAGGTAAGTACTTTTATTTTCAAGTAGGTTCAGGTTCAGGTTCACAATTTTCAGGTTAATACCCAGGTTTCAGGTTCAGGTTCAGGTATACCTACCAACTGTAGGTAAAACCTTCAAAATTCAGAAATCTACAATTTATCTGAAAATATTTACCTGATATGGCTTTGAGCTACTAGAATCCTTTTTCAGTGCTGATTGATGAGTTTAAGATAATGTACAATGTAGCTCGATTTTTCGGAATTTTAATCGTGTTTTGTGTTATTTCACGTTATGTATTGTGCTAATTAGCATGTATGGAAAGCCTTAAAATTTGCACACTATACATAGTGACTAGAGGATGTGGCTTTAATTGCAAAGTCTGGCCAAACCGGAAAGTGAAGATCTGTTCTAATTTTCGCCATTTCCTCACAGTTCATGAGACTGATGCAAAAAACGTCAATCAAAATATAGCTAATAGTAGTACTAGATATAGTTTCTACTTCTATAGTCTTCGCGCCTCATTATAGCAACTCTACCGCGCATACAAAGTTAGGATTATACAAGCCGTGAAAATCGCAAAAAAATTGCAAAAATTGTGTTTTTTGTTGTGAGCAAATAGATAAATGAAAGAAAAACTGCATTATTTTCTACACACATGCGACGAGCTACCTATTGCAGAAGCTTTTACTCAGTAAACAACTCAGTAAATTACCGAATACCGAGTTTACCGAATTTTTTTCTAATTGAGTAATTCAAAATTGAAACTCTGTATTCAGTAAGTAAAATTAAGAAAAATTTTACTGGTAAGTAAAAGTACTTACTTTAATTCAAAATAACTAAGTACCGAGTAACTTTTACTCAGTAAATTTACTGGGAACAACACTGATTGGAGGGTGTCGATTTATTGTTTCGTGCCATCATGTCTTTTGATTTTGAGCCTTTTCACCATTTCTCAACCACGTTTTTACCTATTTTAGGCACATTTATTGTCTGAAACCTGTTTTCTTAACCAATTTGTTGTAAATGTTATTAAAAATAGGCTATTTTATATCATCTACTGTGCAAGAACTCTTACTAAATGATTCTGATTACGAAAAAATGTCTAAAAACTAATTCTGTTAGACCGATATGTAGGTTTTGTGGGTTCATTTTTTCAACATAACGTTCACAAATTCAAAAGAGTGTTTTGTTTTGTAGTTAATTTGTAATCACTAAATCAGAGCATGTAGTCGTAGTCGATTTGTAGTCTTGATGACGTCATAAAACCCCAAAAATAGTAGTTAGTGGTTAGTAGTTAGTAGTCTAGTAACTACAAAATAGGTCTAATCGGGACCAAATGCATAGAAACGTTGTAACCTTCTAATTATAGTCCAACTAAATTTATTAGCCTTACAACGGTACTTATCCTTAAAAAGGGAGCACAAAAATAGAAGCCCTATTTCTATTAGAAGTAAGCGAGAGCAAGAAACTTACTATTTGCACGCAAAATAAAATATATTGCCTAAAAATGCCAAATTACAAGTTGATTTTGCAGAAATTGTGTTTTAATCTTCTTTTTTTGGACAACTATTATTTGCTCAGTGTAGCAGTTTCACTTCACAGTTACTAGGTAGAACAGTTGTGAATTTTCGAATACTTTGGTAAATTGACATTGGCAAAAAACGAGTCAGCTTCCTGGAGTATAATTTCTAGTCGTACTTTGTGATTCTGGGTCACTCACCGTAGTTTATTAGAGTAAGTGCAGTATTTTGTATATACATTTTCTCACTTCTGTGAACCGTAAAACTGCAAAAACCTGCAAAGAGTCTTTTACCAGCAAAAATACGACGATTTTCAAATAAGTTTACAAAGTTACATAGTACGGTAATTGAAATTTCCATGACCCAAAAACTTAATTGAAAATAATGGAAAACCATTTCAATTATTATTTTTTATTTGAAGTTCAAAAACAGAGTCCATAATTCTTGAATAATTCAAATTCAAATTCCATAATTTATATCTTTAGTGCAGCTTGAGTAGAAAGAACTACATCTAGGCAAGCCAAATCAGCTTCACAACTAGAACAGCAGAAAAGTTGCTCTGCTCGATCAAGATCATTCTCTGTTGCTATGAAAATCTCAATCCGTTCATTAATCAGCTTCATCTCACCTTCCTCATGCAAAGGATCTTCCACTACTGTAAGCTGACCGGAAAATCTGTCCTCTAGCTTTTGTTTGTCGATGCCATCCAAGGCTAGAAGAACATGTCTTTTCGTTTCATTTGCCAACGGCGGCAGATGTAGGATTGTTGCCACATCGTTGGCTGAGATACAGTTGCTTACAAGCAGACAAGGAATTGTAGATGACTGAGCTAGAGCCTGTAATATGACGTCACTTCTGAGTAGGCCGTGACATGTGAGAAGAAGTAAAATCTTCAGCGGTCTGGTTTCTACCAAGGGGACAATTAGTTGCTCCAGTGAGCAGTCTTCGAGCTCTATGTCCTGGACAAACACTGAGTCCACAGTAGGCAGGGCTGGCCAGAATCTCTTCCAAAATGAACAGTTGAATTTAGATGAAAAGGAGATTGATTTTAAGTGGATAGAGCGAATGTTGGTTACATGGACGGCTAGAGATTGGAACAGAGAGGTGTGATTCAAATCAATCTCTTCGATGCTGATTTCACGTGTGCCAACCTGACTGAACAGTCTAGAAACTGTCGCAGGAATTGGGCCTATCTCTTTAACTTCGTCCAGGATAATGCAGCATTCGTTGTCTTTCTTCAGATGCACACTGTAGCTGAGAATTTCATCTTGGGTTAAGTATCCGCTTACAAGCACTCTTGGTGCGATATTAAAAGACTGTAGAGTCAGTGGTGCAACGCGAAGAAAGGAACGCGATCTATGGAAGAAAAGCCGATTGACCGTTTCGAATCTGATTCGTTCCTTCCAGGGCAGAAAGTCGAACATTCGCTGGAGAAACACTGCAGGAAATGGAGCTTCAAATGAAGGCATAATATCACTGCTGTCCACTGTTTGACTGTGGTTTTTGGTTTTACCAGAATCGTCCCTGCAATGAGACACAAATTAATCTGAGGCTCGTAAAAATATCCTAAATATATTACATGGCGAATTGGAGAGATGCGTTGAGTTTTTCTGGGTTAGTTTTCTTGTTATACAAATTCCGTCTACCTGACAAACTTCTATATAAGAATAATGCTGAAAAGCAGTCTCCGTCTATGCTTTGTGATTCATTCACTTCTCATCCTACATCTTTATTCATTCACTCCCGTGTGTCACTAAATAAACAGCAATCTAGTGTGGGACCGGGTAAAATATTCTGCCTGTTCTGGCCAGATGCAGCCAATGTCAGAAAAACCGGATCTGGTTCTGTCTGATCGGATATCAGCTACCTTTGATTAACTTCTTGCATTGTATAACGCGTTGGCCTCAAATCGTTAATTTACATTTAGCTAGTGTTTTCTTTTGTTTCAGTGAGTAAAAATTTCTAGCCCTGCATAGAGGGTCAATCTTTGAAGTACAGGTACACGAAGCTATCATTTCGGCGAGCACGACGATGGTTTGGATTTGCCGCACAAAGAAGACACGTGAATACAATTTAGGTGTCGTGCGGTGATTGGCCGTTTGGGCCGCTTCCCGTCTGCTCGTTCTGTTGCGCGTTGTTGTTTAAATGAGTTTCTAGTGAGTTGCGGTTAGCACTTAGCTTTGATTTTTAAGTTAACTAACTAACTAACTAACTAACTAACCAACCAACCAACCAACCAACCAACCAACCAACCAACCAACCAACCAACCAACCAACCGTCCCTAGATTATAGGGAATAAAGATGTAGGATGAATAGTGAATGAATCATAAAGCCGACCAAGACTGCTTTTCAGCATCATTCTTATAGAAATTTATCAGGTAGACGGAATTTGAAAGCGAAAAAAATAGTAACCCAGAAAAAAACATCCAGCTCTGATCTGATATCAAAACCTTATCTCCAATTCGCCATGTAATATATGTATTTACAACATTTTTACTTAGCCGCAGATTAATTTGTATCTTTGCAGGGACGATTCTGCTAAAACCAAAAACCACAGTCAAACAATGGATAGCAGTGATACTATGTCTTCATTTGAAGCTCCCTTTCCTGAAGTGTTTCTCCGGCGAATGCTCAACTTTCTGCCCTGGAAGGAACGCATCAGATTCGAAACGGTCAACCGCCTTTTCTTCCATAGATCGCGTTCCTTTCTTCACGTTCATTCAGTTGCAATACTGACTCCAAAGTCTTTCCATAGTGCAGCAAGAGTACTTGTAAGAGGAACCTTAACCAATGATGGAATTGTCGGCTACAGTGTGCATCTGAAGAAAAACAATGAATGCTGCAGAATTCTGGACGAAACTATAGAGACAGGCCCGTTTCCTGCACAACCCTTCGGTGAGACAGTTTTTAGACTGTTCAGTCAGGTTGGGACACGTGAAATCAGTATTAAGCGTATGGATTTGAAGCACACCTCTCTCTTCCAATCTTTAGCCGACCATGTAACGAATATTCGCACTATCCAATTAAAACTAATCTCCTTTTCATCGAAATTCAACTGTTCATTTTGGAAGAGCTTCTGGCCAGCCCTACCTACTGTGGACTCAGTGATTGTTGAGGACATAGAGCTCGAAGACTGTTCGTTGGACCAACTAATTGTCCCCTTGGCAGAAAGCAGACCACTGAAGGTTTTGGTTCTGCTCAGATGTCACGGCCTACTCAGAAGTGATGTCATAGTACAGGCTCTAGCTCAGTCATCAACAATTCCTGGTGTGCTTGTAAGCAACTGCCTCTCAGCTTACGATGTGACAGCGCCCATTATTCAAGCAATCCTACTCCTGCCGGAGTTGTCAAGTAAAACGAAAATACTAGTTCTTCTAGCCTCCGATTGCATCGACAAACAAAAGCTACAGGCCGGATTTTCCGGTCAGCTTACAGTAGTGGAGGAGAATTTGCATGAGGAAGTTAAGATGAAGCTGATTAATGAACGGATTGAGATAATCATAGCAACAGTGGATGAATTTGATCGAACAGTGCAATTTTTCTGCTGTTCTAGTTCTGAAGCTGACTTTGCTAACCTAACTGCAGTTCTGTGAAGGTAATATCAGACCTTTCTATTATAAATAGAATAAATACTATGCTGTACTATAGTGGTATAAATTATAGAATTGAATTTGAATTATTCAAGAATTATGGTCTCAGTTTTTAAACCCCAATAAAATAAAACTGAATTAGTTGAAATGGTTTTCCACTATTTTCAATTACATTTTTTTACTACGGAAATTGCTATTACTATGTAACGTTATAAAGTTATTTGAAAATCGTCGCATTTTTGCTGTTCAAAGACTTCAGCTTTGCATTTAAGCGGGCAGCCCTGTAGCTCAAACTGCGCCAACATTAAGGAATTTCAAAAACAATCTGATTTTTCGTCGTGAAACCAGTAAAATGACTTTCTGAAGATTTTCGATTTTTCAAAAACACTGTGCGAAGGTTTCTATGATTTGTGGAGCGGACTGTACATATCATTCACTTCTCGAACTTTCAACTAGAATCTGTGCTCATGATCAACAATTAGGTACAGATTTCTTCACTGTAGGATTTTCGATCATGTTTTGAAATTCCCCAATGTTAGTTCCCTTGGAGCTAGAAGGGTATTCAAGCAAAGGATGTTGTTTCACCAATTCGCTGAAGTTTGTCCACAACTTTTTGAATGAATTTTTGAAGATACTATTACAATGCTATTAAAATTGTTATTTAATAGTATTAATATTAAATCTAAATTAAAATTAACAGGTTGCCATTATATTAATAATAAATTAAAATAATATTTCACTATTAAAATTGCTGTACCCAGCACTTCGGTTTTAGATATGGTTTGTATGCAGGCATTGTGTGTTTTGATATTATGGTATTGTTTATAACGTAATCTATCCCGTGTGTCACGGCGGCCCCGGCACCCGTGGAAGCGGTGTGTTTGTGGGTTCGAAACCTGTCGAGGCGATGGGAAGTAGTCGACACAAAGCCCAACCCAGGCCATCAAAAGTCAGCAATGGCAAGTAGATAAATGGGGACCAAACCTTAGCTGTCTTGCACACACCGACAGCAAAAGGGGAGGGTTGTTGTTAAGGAGGCTGCCGGACCTTCTGTCTCTTTCTGCTCTATAGCAGTTGGCTACTCCTAGTCCGAAAGGACAAAAAGTTACACAACAACAACAACGTAATGACTTAACTTGGTCTGAAAAAGGCGATTTTTGTATTTTGTTCTGTACAGACGAATCAATGTTTAATGAATATGCAAAGTAAGCGATTCTCAACGTTTCAAACATCGGTCTGCACACTCTGGTTATCTTGCTTATCTTTTAAGTACCGATAGGTTCTGAGCACTATGTGCACAAACCAAATATGCAAACTCACAAACACAATCGCGGACCCAAAGTAGACATAGGGAAGATAAATAAAATCATCACATTCGACAACTTTATAACATCCTTTTCTGCACTGTCGCATGAGCTTGTTAGGATCCGTGAGTAGACTAATCAGTGCCATTATGGATTCTACAAGCCCATAAGCAATGCGCATTGCACAGTTGACAAGAAATATCAACAGAAGCAGGGGCTTTTGCTTACATACACCCACTATCAAGGTGAGACCGAATGCTAGAACCAATAAGATATCAGTAGATTCTCGTATGCGACCTTTGACTGGCTCTGCTTTGCAGACTTCTGGGTGGGCCTTGTTGTCTGCCCAAACCGCAATTAACAATAGTGCGGCACAAATCATGTAGACTGCTCCAATACTGATGGTACAGGTTCTAAAGCGACAACCACAACAGCGGTATTTTGGGTTATCTTCATCAAACGGCATGTTGTCCGCTACCTTTGACTGCGAAGGCTGCAGAACTAATCCACTGAATCAACCAATAACTGGAGTTTTTTGGAGCAAAGAAGAAAATTAGTATGTTTTGTAAAGTGATGAATGCATGGAACAGAAGCAAAGATACAAAGAATGCGATCAATCATGCATTAGCTGATTTGCAGTTTTTTGTAAACCTGAAGCAATCAAGTCAATGGTGTCTTTTTGACAAAACAGATCTAGTCTTTCATGGACTGACCCTTTCGACACAAAATAATTAAGCGAAGAAGCGAAGCAAGTACAAGTGCAGAGTGAAAATTCAGAGTTTTCTGGTTTCACTGTGAATGAAAGTGCGAAAAAATTGTTCATTGCAGCAAAGGAAAGTCAAATTTTTTCATGAAATGCATGAAGTATAAATCGATTCTTCTATCTTAATGTGAGGTGTAGTAATAAGAAAATAAAACAAGTTTATTGAATTTTTCCATTGTATTCTTTTAGCAATTCTCACTGGCTAGTTTGCTTATCCTTCAAGTACTGATAAGTTCTATACACCATGTACATCATCCAGATGTGCAAGCCCAAATTTGCAATCAGAAGAAAGAAGTACATATATGGAACATAATCAAGTTGAATACATTCCACAAATTTTGAGAGTACACTTACATTGCACAGTGCAATCACATTAGTCAGTGTAAACACAGATTCTGCAAACAGATGTACAGTAGACATTGCAGAGTGTGCAATGAATAACAATAGAAGAAAAGGTTTTTGCTTACACACACCCACTATCAATGCCAGACCAGATGCTGACAACAGCAACAGGTCGATAGATCCATGTATGCGAGCTTTTGACTCTGATCTGCAGCTTTCCTGGTAGCCTGAGTTATCTGCCCAGATTAAAATTAAAACAACCACTGCAAATATAGTAACTGACACTCCAATAGTGATAACACAGGTACCACGGTGATAGCGACAACATCGGTCCTTTGGGTTGCCTTCATCAGATGGCATTCTGCTTGTCTCCTATGACTGCTAAATGACTGCAGGCTAATTGGTAGACAAAACTAAACCACTGAGAATCAGTTTCTGCAGTTTTTATACAAAAATAGACTAATTGGCCTGTTTTGTGATTACCTGGCTGCATAGAAGACAAGCTAAGAAACTCGGAAAGGTATATGCTATGCATTAAGCCATTAGGTGAGGTTTTATGCTGACAAGACCATGCCTGTAAGCAAGCAATGGAAGATATTAACCTTAGGGCAAGTCAACCTGTCTAAAATTTGTTTTTCTCTTGAAAATTGTTGTGAAAACAGATTCATTTGAGACCATCATGATGTTGTTTGTTGGATGGATGGATTGTCCGGGCGGGGCCGTAGCCCCTGCGTTACGTCCACCACACTGCGGGCCCATCACGCACACCCAGATGTTGCCTTCCTTGACTGCCTTCACTACTAGCCGGGACACATTGCTCGGTGTCAGTTAGGGTGGGTGTCAGTGGTAGCTGTTCCCCTTCCCGTGTGTCCCAACACGTGTGGTTGTTATTGCAGCTATAGGTACAACGGAAACTCCAGTCGATTCCCATTTACCTACTCGCTGTCACCAGCTTTCGGTGGCGTGGGTTGGGCTTTGTGCCGACCACCAACTCTTTGCGGCAAGAAACTTGCCCCACCCGAGTGGATGAGCGCAGGACCAGGCCTTTCGGCCCAAACCACTACACCAACTGTGCCAGCGATGTTGTTTGTTAGTGTCATCTTTGCTTTCTAGATCAATTGTGAACCATTGCAACACCAAACACACGTGTCACTGCTTTTTGTAACGAGTAAACTGGTTTAATCATGATTTACCGATAAAAGGCACAACTGATCAAAGCGAAACCGCAGAAAATAACTCTCTGGTCTGCTTGAATGGGTGTTCAACCAACACCCACTTAAACTGATCTGCATCAAACTTCTTGACTACCGGCTCTGGGTCGGCCCCCAAGGCATACAAGGTGCCCTTTAGATTGACCAAGGCCAGAGAACGCCAGTTGGCTTCGAGGTTAGGAAACTGGTTCCACTTGTTTCGGTCAGGCTGCAGCCGGGCACACAGCATGCCTGCAGACACACTGCACGCCACAATAGACTGGTTGAAGACAACTATGGGAAGTTGCATCATTGAAAACCCAAACGGCAATCTAGCCACCTGTTCCCACTGGCTTGTAGTTGTATTGAGACGTTGCGGCTCTACGGCTACGTAGTTGCCTAACTGTTGTTTTACTCCAAAGACATAGAGGTAGCCCTTAAGACCCACTGCAGAGCCAAGACTGGGCATATTCTGATTGGTGGCATTGAGCATCACCCATCGCTTTCCATCCTGCAGGTACTCGCAATGCTCGTTGAGTAGAGTAAATCTGAGCTTATTCCCTAGCCGTATTTTTATCACTTCATGCGTGCCACCACAAGCGTAAAAGACACCGTTCACTACAGCTCCGAATGACTGAAAAAACAGGTGCTTTAGGCTTTTGTTTTGCTTTTCTCACAAGGTAGGGTTCCCATACCATTTATGGCACCAGCTCCACATGCGGCACCTGAATGGCGGCCCAAGGTAGGGGTTTCATCTTTCAATAAATTGAGTGAAAATTTTTCAAGAGGAAAGTCTTTCAATCAATTTCAAAGAAGTGAAGTGCCACTGTCCAGACAGCATTGTGTTTAGGAAGATATGCCCATGTGGGATTGCTTTCTGGGAGTCTTTTATAAATCCCGGTACCATATGATGCTGCCACACAGCTGGAAGGTGGGGTACCGGTACCGTGCTGACTGTATATGTTACATAGAGTCTCAAATTTGTTTAGGTCTCAAATTTGTGCTAACTTACACGTGCATAGTTGAGAGGAGGCCCCAGACTCCATTTGGCTGTCAGTTTGTCAAACTTCTGAGTAGTGGTGCCATTAAACCAATGATACCCGAACTGAAATGTATACATATCTGGCCGGCACAGTTGGTGTAGTGGTTTAGGTCGCATAGTCACTGTGCGTGACTTCATGCGCTCATCCTCTCGGCGCAGCAAGTTTCTGGCCGCAAAGAGTTGGTCATCGGCGCAAAGCTTCACCCAGGCCACCGAAAGCTGGTGACAGCGAGTAGGTAAAATGGGAACGGAGTGGATCTGCCCTTGCACTGAAGCCGCTGCACAAAGTATGTCGCGTCGGAAAAGAAGATCTTTGGAGAAGATCTACAATGTCAGAAGCTGTCTGAGAAACTAACCATCCCGGGAGCCCTCTGTATATGGGGCACCGGCGGCCGGCGGGAGCTGTCAGAATCATGACATCAACAAGCCGGCCGCCCTCCTGGTGACCGGCATCCAGCAGCATGGCTAGGAGTGGCTGGCAGTGAAAGAAGGGCAACATCTGAGATGACGAATCACGGGGGTAGCGTAGGTAGGTAGTGGACCATGAGGTCTGATCGTAGGCCATAAGACCCCCGCAAATCGGATCGGATCGGATGCATATCTGTGTTTTGAATTTTGCTGGTAGCTTGATTTAGCTTACCCAATCGAGTGCCCCCTCTAGAACATAGATGCTCTGGTTAATTGAGCCAACAATGGGGGTAAGTAGCGGATCTTGCAAGGGTGTAGGCATTTTGATTGCCAAGTCTTTCTTGTCTGGGAGGTAGAGCTCAACTGAACTGACTGTTCCGTTCTCATCCTTACCACCAATCAGCAGAATGGCAGGCTCAGCTGAATAGCAGCAATCACTGATTTAAAACTGAAGAAATCGGTTGCCACTGACCCTTCCAAATGTCAGTTTGGTCTATTGTAGCACTGGTGCAGTTGTAGGCTGTGCAGAGTTGAATTTTCGGTCCTATGCGCGTGCATTTGTTTTTATGTGCTTTCACTTGACAGCTCGAGCTTTCGATTATTTGCATACAACAGTGGTGGAAAGTATTGCAGTATTTCACCCAAGGACCCTGCTTTGCTTTCTGTCTACAGTGTTTGGTGAAATCCTGAAATAATTCCTCTGAATTCTGATCTTTTGCTTTTGTTTGTAGCCACTCACACTTAACGATGTATCGTTGACACCAAATGCTGAAGAGAAACAACTATGTACACAGTGAAAAGGAAACACAGAACTTTCCTATTATAGCGAACAGTAAAACAGAATTCATACTGAATCTGGCTGAATTGTCTTTTTTTCACTGATTGCTATGCTATCCAACAAAGGAGAAAAACGTGTTTGAGAATCTACCTGTGAGGGGAAGCACGATGAAAAGTAAAATTATGCAATAATGATGAAAGGCCATGGCCGCACCGCTTGCAGCTAAAGACTGAGAAACAGAATGTGAAATTTTATATTATAAACTTTCGAACAAATAGTTTGTAAACCACAACACGATCAGGTTGTTTAGAACTTGCTCAAATTACCATACAAGTCTGTCTGAAAAACGTATTCGTACTCATACTCATAGTAAGTAAGTAAGTAAGTATATTTAGTTAACAAAAACACGATACAAAGCCCAAGACAGACCAGACAGATAGGGATGGGGATGGGCCGCTAAACGGCCACTAACACCCAACCCCGATAAAATCTACTAAAATCGGTATTACAGAGAGCGTTGCGGAAGGCGCGTGCAGAGCGCAAATTAGCTGTTTCATTTGGTAAGGAGTTCCAAATATTTATTACTCGAACGGCAAAGGAATATTTTCTTATATCAAGCCTGGACTTCGGTAAACACAATTTATTCTGGTGGTCACGTGTGTTGAGATTATTTAATTTGAAAAACAAATCAACAAATAGGTCAACTTGTCCGTGAATTAATTTGTACACCATTACAAGGTCAGCAACAATTCTTGTTTTTTCTAAAGACTCCAAATTTAGCAACTTGAGCCTTTCGGAATATTCAAAATTCACAAGACCTGGAATTCGGCGAGTAAATAATCTCTGTACTCTTTCAATCAGATCAATGTCCTTAAGTAAATATGGATTCCAGACTACTGTTGGTAGGTATACCTGAACCTGAACCTGAAACCTGGAAATTAACCTGAAAATTGTGAATACGTTTTTAAGTTAGTTTACGGATTAGTCGATCAAAAGTTAGACCGGTTTTTCAAACTGCCTTCTCAAGATCCTAGCCATTTGGAGGCACGAACAAGGGGACATCCTCTCAAATTAATCCCAGTTAACCCGACTGGTCCAGAGTTTCACTATCTGGACTGTAGACAAAATTTCTTTAACATGCGTGTGTACGATATCTGGAACAATTTGCCTGCCGAAATAGTTTTACAACCTAACGTTAAACAGTTTAAAGTAAAACTCGAGGAGCATTTTAAGCAAGACATCAGAAACTTAAAGTTTCTCAAGGGTAGGGGCATAAAAGTCTGAATAGGCCCGCCTCTCTCCCTTCCCCACCTTCCCACAGATCTGATTCTTACAGTGTAAAATCAATACACCCGCACTAATTAATGTATGTACATACAAATGGTTAATGTACGTAGTTTAAATGCACACAAATGTTTGCGTTCTGGTATCGCTTGTATATCGTTGCTATTATGCACGTGTATGTTTATAATTTAAATTTTTGTCTCTGTAATCGTAACTGCATAGTGCCTTCCAATATTCTATTTTATTTTTACTGTATTTTAAGTTTATAAAATAGATTTTTAGAAGTATGTTTATTAGTCTGATTACTAGTTTTAGTATAGTAATATACCAATCTACTGTAATATATTGATACAATGTACTGTACAATGTACAGGGTGTGTCAAAAAAAAACAACCCAGCAGATTTTTGCTGTAGCAACCGCAAATCTCAACCGATTTGAATGAATCCTGCTTTAAACGAAAGATAAATAAATTGTTGAACGACTGGTGTAGCCTTTATTAAGATGCGTTGCTTAGTTCCTGAGATAATTGCTTTTAAAATCAAATCAGAGATTTTGGCAGTGCTCAACAGAGATTAAATCAACCCAGCAGATTTTTTACTGTAGCAGCCGCAAATTTCAACCGATTTCAGTGAGTCCTATTTTATATCAAAGATAAATTAATTCTTGAAAGTTTGGTGAAGCTTTTATTAAGATATGATGCTTGGTTCCTGAGATATTTGCACTCAAAGTCAAAACAGATTTTGGCTATGAACAAGAGCGATTTTTATTATTCTGTTGCACTTCATAATAAAACCGATTCCTACTGCTCAGGGCTAACGTAACGAGGTTTTTCTGGTGCCACACATGCTTGGTTACTTCATTTGTAAAAGTCTTGTTGCCCCTCAGCAGTAGGAATCCGTTTTGTTGTGAAGTGCAACGGAATCGCTCTTGTTCACTGCCAAAATCTCTGTTTTGAGTTTGAAGGAAAATATCTCAGGAACTAAGCATCGTATCTTAATAGGGCCTTCACCAGTCTTTCAAGAATTTATTTATCTTTCATTTAAAGCAGGATTCATTCAAATCGGTTGAGATTTGCGGTTGCTACAGCAAAAACTCTGTTGGGTTGTTTTTTTTGACACACCCTGTATTTGCATGTTTTGTAACATTAGTGCCTGTGCTTGCATTGGATGTTCTTGGTGGTGGGTAAAGCGCCAAATAAATAAAAAAATAAAATAAAATTTATTACGGTGGGGAGGGGGTATATTACGTAACTTTTTAAAGTACAGAAATCACTGAAGTGGCCATAATTTTAATTGTTTTTATATACAGAGTGTGCCAAAAAAAGAACCCAGCAGAGTTTTTGCTGTAGCAACCGCAAATCTCAACCGATTTGAATGAATCCTTTTTTAAATGAAAGATAAATAAATTCTTGAAAGATTGATATACGTATATTAAAGTAGCCTGCTTAGTTCCTGAGATATTTGTACTCAAAGTGAAAACAGAGATTTTGAGAATGAACAAGAGTGATAAAGAACAACCCAGCAGATTTTTTACTTTTGCGCAACCATGAATCTCAACCGATTTGAATGAATCCTTTCTGAATGAAAGACTAATAAATTCTTGAAAAATTTGTGCAATTTTTATTGAGATTCACAGTTTAGTTCTTGAGATATTTGCCTTCTAAGTCGAAACAGATTTTGGCAAAGAACAAGAGCGATTCCGTTGCATTTCATAATAAAGCAGATTCCTACTGCAAGGGCTAATGATATACTTTATTGTTGAAGTAAACCGAGTTTCTGTGTCACCTGTAGAGCCTCCAAGAGTCCTTAGCTGTAGTAGCAGGAATCCGTTCTATTACGAAGTGCAGAATAATAAAAAAATCCCTCTTGTTCACTGCCAAAATCACTGTTTTGATTTTGAGAGCCAATATCTCACTCAGGAACTAAGCAGAGTACATTAATGAAATTTTCAGCAGTCTTTTAAGGATTCCTTTATCTTTCATTTAAAAAGGATTCATTCAAATCAGTTGAGATTTGCGGTTGCTACAGCGAAAAATCTGCTGGGTTGTTTTTTTTTGGCACACCATGTACATGCAGTCTCGATTTAAAGTTATTGGCTTATATTTTCTCAATTTCACTTAGATCAACGTGTAGATTATAGTGCATTAACGCGCATAGTTGTAGCTTATCAACAAAGAAATTTACGAAAATTATCAATATGTTACTGTATACGGATGTCATTTTATTTAAATCCTCATTTTATCTGGAATTGAACGCAAAAATTTCGGCTCCAACTCTAGACAAAATTGGAATTTCGGGAGGTTACCAAATCACTATGTACCTTACCTAATTAGGGTAGGGGTGAGAAAATTATTACGAGCGATTATAAGGTGGTCCGAAAACGGACAAAAACACCGTTATGCAATTGTTGCACGCCCCGTAAACTATTCATAGTAGTGCGCGACAAGTGAACTCGGGAATATCTTTATCAAATATCTGTGTAAAGCTTTCTGTCCAAATAAATGAGGGTTCTGCTTAACGAGAGAACAGGCAGAGCGACGGCTTTCGGCTCAGCCAAACAGCCGATTCAAATTTGGCGCCAAAAGCGGTCGCTCCAAAACAGAACAAAATTGGTCCCTGAATGGTGAGGTCGAGAGACAAGCAGACCTGCACTCTGTCCATAATTCCCTCCCGAGGAAGCTCGTACAAAATATCATCGTCGGTACACAAAAGTCAGTAGTAGTACGTAGTGCATCATGACCTTTTGTTCGTGAGAGAGACAGAAATTTGCATACGAGACGCTGTCGGCTGGCTGGCTGGTTGCACAGTAGTGAGAACAAGTGAGAACAAGTGGCAAAAACGGTGACAGGAAGGTGTTGGGCGGACAAGAAGCAGGCTTTCCTGTGGAATTTGTTCGGCGGCACCTCTCTGGCAGTCTGCGGGCATTCCAGGGGGCGTTCCGGTCGCTTTGATTGACACCAGTCGGCAGCCAATTAGACGTGGTTCTCGACCGTGGTGCCGCGGTACTCGGGGTTGGTCATGTACCAGTGCAACATCAGGTCGTACAGGTATTTGTACTCATCCTACAATGCAAAAACTAAAACTAAGCGCGGCAGCGCGCAGACCTACAGTCGTTGCAATGAAAGACAAAAATTTGCGTACAGCGTCCCAACTGCTTAACTGGCTTACTTTGGTGTCAATCAGCTGCGGTCTGTTGATTCGGATCAACTTGACCGCGTGGAAGACGTCCAACTCTCCATCCATGTCCATCTGGTCGATGCAGACATTAGCAGCAATGAATATGCCACATCTGCTCACTCCATTACTAGAGAAAATTAGCATACAGCCAGATCCCACAGCACACTGGAGAGAGCGCTATACAGTGTTGGCCATAGACAAGACAGTCTGAACATCTTTTGAGTTTTCCGTCAGTTCAGTTCAGAAGGGCATAAGTCCAGACTACAGTAGGCTAGCAGGCTAGGACTTGGCCAAAACAAACTGTAAACAACCAATAATAATAATCGTGCCAAAAACCTTTTCATTCGGTTGAAAATTGATGGAATGGCGGCCATTTGAAACTATTTGGAAAACTCGAAAAATCGCCAGACAGGTCTTTTTGTGGTCAACACTGTATTACTGTGAAAGCACGAGGGTGGGTTTGGTTTCCGGTCGGTCTGGGGCGCGTCTCCTCCAACTGCGCACCATTTTTATCACGTCCACAAGGCCACTGGTGCTTAGCGGAACTTTGTTCTCAACCGGCCACATCCGTACACTGATCACGCAGCAGATGCGAGTCTCGGCTTCCTGAATGGCATTGCTTCCGCTCGCCATTATCTCGGAGATCATGAAGGTCTGAAAGAGACTGTCATCGATTGGCTGTTGGTGTAATCCGCCAATCAGAGGTAGCCGAAGCCGCAGGAGGTGGCCACGAAGCTCCCCAAGATCACCAGGAACAGTCCAGTGAGCAGTGGAGCCAACGTTTGGGGTCACTGCAGGTCCTTGTAAAGAAGCATCTTCGTTGTTCGAAGAAGGACTTCATGCACAAGAACCTCGAGCCCAAGCGATGCCCCGACTGCTGCAGTTCCAGTGAGCAGTGGGGCCAACGTTTGGGGTCACTACAGGTCCTTGTAAAGAAGCATCTTCACGGTTCGAAGAAGAACTTCATGCACAAGGACATCGAGCCCAAACGATGCCCCGACTGCTGCAGTTCCAGTGAGCAGTGGGGCCAACGTTTGGGGTCACTACAGGTCCTTGTAAAGAAGCATCTTCACGGTTCGAAGAAGAACTTCATGCACAAGGACATCGAGCCCAAACGATGCCCCGACTGCTGCAGTTCCAGTGAGCAGTGGGGCGAACGTTTGGGGTCACTACAGGTCCTTGTAAAGAAGCATCTTCATGGTTTGAAGAAGGACTTCGTGCACAAGGACCTCAAGCCCAAGCGATGCCTCGACTGCTGCAGTGAACATGCAGTCTGTCTGTTGCAGAGTGTGAGCAGTGTTGAGAGCAGGCAGACTGCAGCGGGAAGGGTTAGTCAGGTACTGAGCAAGCACAACTGTTGTGCAGTGAGCGAGAGCGGTTGAGGTTTAGCGTCAAGCCCTCCAACCACCACCACACAGGGAAAGAGAACGCGAGCGGGAATTTCAGAACCCAACCAACGGCAGCAGCAGCAGCAGCAGGCCAGCAAGAACAGAAGGCAACTGATTAGCAAAGCCAATTCTGGTCAGGATAATGAGGAGTAGGAGTAGGAGGAGGAGGAGATGGCTAGCTATAAAGGGGCAGCACGTTACCAACTTATTTTTAGGCGCCCCATTGGCCTGCTGCTCCTCGAGCATCTTGTTGGTTCTGCCGCCCGCCTGAAAACACCAAGAACAGTGGACACAACACAGAGACTGACTACACTACTAGGTGACTACGCTAGATTAGACGCACAGTACACATGCATTCGGTGAGGAGGCTGCAGAGAAAGCCACTGAAAGCAGAGAAAACTGAGATCGACAAGGACTGGAAATGAGTGAACCAAGTAGCAAAACCAAGATACCAGTTGGTCGACTTTGGCCTTCTCCGCTGCCGCCTCGTCCGACACGCGCTTCCGCTTCATCATCATCTGCTCCAGGTTGATCTGCGATTTCTGCAGAACATGTAAAATCAATCGGTGAAGCAGCAAGCAACGACACATACATACACACAGACAACGAGAACACAAGCGCGCCAATTAGATATTGCGCGATGCTTGGAATAGAAATTCCGCCGCGCCGAACAGACTCCACAGTGGGCAAGGAACGCAAATGGTGTGCTGTTTTTAATTGCTATAAAATGACTTTGGTTTTACTTGGAGTGGTTGACTCACTCTTTTCATGATTTTGACCATGTGAGATGTCATGGATGGATATGAATGGAAGTTGAGCACCTCTACTATGAAAGGACCATACACCTGGCGGCCTTTGTTGTGGATATAAGGCGGATATGCCTGAAAGAGATTGGTCAGTTAGTTTGATCTATAAAAACCAACACAGTGAATCTGTGAAGATTTTTAAGATTATCACAACAGAGATGACACACAAGACATTGACAGCAACAACAGCAAGTGCAATAATTAACAATGACCATTAAGTAGTTAATATGATTATGGAGATGATGCTAAAATGATGATGATGCTGTTGGCTCATTGGTTAGCTCGATGCCTTGAGTCACGGCTGCCTGGGCATCCCCTTCGGTTGTTCGTGGGTTCGAAACCTGTTATGGCGATAGGAAGTAGTCGACACAAAGCTCAACCCACGCCATAGAAAGTCAGCAATGGCAAGTAGATAAATGGGAACCAATCGGGCACTGTCTTGCACGCACACACAGCAATGGGAAGGGTTGTTGTTAAGGGACCAGACCCCGTGCCAGACCCTGTGTCTCTTCCTGTTCTGTAGCAGTTGCCTACTCCCAGTCCAAAAGGACAAAAGTCACAACAACAATTATCTAATGATGTCAATCAATACTGATATGATGATGATGATGGTGATGGCACTTCGTGATGATATGATATGATGAGGATGACAACAAGGGCACTGATGATGAGATGGTGAACAATGATGACAAACAATTACAATATGGACAATGGTGACAAGCACAACGACAACAAGATGATGACAAGAGCAACATGATGAAAATGATAAGACCAAGAATGACAGTGACACTTACTTTGTGGTTGTTGGACTGATTGGTCAGGTTGACGATAGTGTGAGCATTATGGTCGAAGACCAAGGACCAGAAACTGTCCACAGTGGAGGGTTTCGGCCACTCTGTAACAATCCACTCCGATTTTCGTGTGAATCCGTCCACATGAACCGCGTTGATGTACGTGTAGTCCTTGCTTTCACCATGCAGCGTCTGCAGGTATGGTCTAGCATGGTCAGCTAAAACTAATTCTACAGGCTTTCAAAGCAAACAACCGAAAAAACAAAACTCTACGTGGAACAACCATGACATCCCGGTTCTTGCCCCGGTTTTCCAGCCGATGCCCGCCGGCGCAGTCGCCTATCCTGAGTGATGGAGACAGTGTATTTAACAGCTGAAACGAGTAGGTGCCAAATTGGCTTGACTGAAGATTTTGTACTGCTGTTTCGATCCAACAGTTAGTTTGACCATTGTAATCGATGGAGCGAAACTGTGGTATTGAACTGGTTAGTTATCGGTTTAGCTTGGATAATTTTGTCTAAAGATAAAAGCCGTACCGAAAGAACTGTACAAACCTTGTATTCGTGGGTGTCCTGAGCTTCTAAATTTTGCCTATCTTGCTTTGATTTAAACGCCGCTGTTCGATGTTGTATTTTGGACATGGTGTACGGTTCGACCGTGCACTGGATTGCCTCGCACAGCACCTCATAAATGAACATGTACTGTTCCTGAAAAAAATTTGCATACTACACCTCAGAGAGCTCGGCTAGCTCACCACACTCTCAATGAGACCCTGACGTTGGTTGTTGAGTGTCTTACAGTACTCAAACAGATCGGTCACTTTTTCTTTGGCCACCATCTCCAAATTTGCATCCACAGCCAGATAAGCACCGCTGCGACCGCCGCCATTGCTGAAAACACATGATCCATACAGCTGTTTCCATACTGCGTTTAACTGGACCGCTCCAGAGTTAGGGTAATAGATGGAACGAAACTATCTCAATTACCATTCCAGCAACCATTAGGTAATTATTTTACTAATTGAAGCATCCATAAATTAGACAGAATGAGAAAATTGCTAAACGCAGGTCTCTAACCCGAAAATACTGTGGCAACAATCACAAAAAGAATGGTTGTTTGTTGCTGATTGGCAGAGTAGTTTTACGTCTCTACCTACTCTCTCTCAACTTTTTGTAGTCAGTTGTGATGACAGCTGAAGTGGTTCCCAACAAACATACAGCAAACAAAACTCAAAAACTTGCACATTGTTTGCAGAGCGTCTTAAACGTTTAGAGTTCGAATGTTTTACATTTTCAAGCGAAACCTGATATTTGCCAAACCAAAAAACTACATGACTGATACATTAGTACAACAAATTCTAGCCTACCTATAAAGAAGTTGTCACGTATTCACATAATACGTTTAATTTTAACTAAGTAATACAAACAGACAATTTTTCTAGTAGTTTTGTGTTAACGATACTGTTTCGACCCAGCGTTTACCGTCACCCACCGGGCTAATATGTTAATCGATGTCACGAAAGGCGAGTATGAAATTTACCTGCAATGCACAATGAGGGGCGCATCGGAAGGGTTCTTTTGTGTATAAAGGTTGACCCGTCTTCTGAGTTCCAGGAAAGCACTAACGTAGGGGAAGCTGTCCAGCTCCCACTCTGTGAAGTGAAAATGTTTGACTATACGACTAGCTCCGCCCTCGTCCACCTTGTTTATTTTGAGCGTCCGTATCACCTGCAAAAATTTGCATGCAGCGGTACAGCCGCTTTAAATGAAGCGGAAGGGTACAAAATGAGCGTAGGTCCTGGTTTCTAATGTCTCCACCTCGACATCTCCGAACGCGAACCGGGTTAAAGGCCAATACTGAAGGCACATCACCTGAAAGTAGAGCGTGGATTGGAAGGAAGGAAGGAAGCTAATCGATGGAGCGAAACGCACTCGCATAAAGTCGAAAACTTTGGTGAGCATTATGATGCAGTTGACGTTCAGTTCCCAAACCATACGCCAGAAGTCTACACACGCTTGTTTGGTCTTCACCGCCTGCGTTACCACGTAATGTTTCGGTTTCCTGTGACCCTAAAAGCGGTTCGTAAATACGTTTCAGTACAGCGATTATTTTCAGGATAATTGCTGGAGCGAAATTACAGTATTTTTTACGTTAAAGGCTGTACTGAAAGCGGACTTACGTCGACGAAGCTGGCGTTAATGTAGTGGGAATGTGTGTCACCGGGTACTGTATTGAGCACAACGCGATTGTAGTCGTACGGTAACAGTTCGGGGTATTGATTTTTCTCTGCGTTCTCTGGCATGCAGCCATACTCGCATCGATGGTGCTCTGTAGACTTCTTGATCATCTGTAAAACTTGATTGATCTTCGGCGCCAACTACATATGCCTTCGACTCTACCAAGAATTCCCCCTTAAATAAGATCTTCTTCTTTCTCCTCTCGTGAACGTACTGCACCAACTTTGTAGCCTCGATCGGCAAGGTGGGAGCTGCCGTCATCGCCTTCTCCTCCTGCACTGAAACATACAACTCCTTTAATATTAGACCTGCTTCCTACTATAGTTTACCATTTACAGTTTCGCTACTGCAAGTTTAGTAAATTTACTGCAAATTGAACTTCTTGATTTGATAAATATTTTAAAATTTTGCCTTACTATCGAACGCAAACTTTAGTTTCTTGAATATTTAATAATTATATTCTTATTCACAGTCAGTAGTTGGAAATTTGCGCCAATAATGGCAAAGATTCAAGCAAAATTGAGGTTGATAGGTGAACTTTATGAAACAGGGTTTATACAAGCCAGTGTTTCCAAATTCCCCTGACTTTTCCCTGACCATAGTACTAAAATTCTGTGACTTCTAAACTAACTCACAAAAACATAGCAAATGTTTTCAAGCACCTATTTTAGTGACATTCACCTACATAAACACTGTCATATCAAATAATTTTCTAAAAACAAAGGGAGAATCTGGTTCTCAAAACACATTTAAAATATATAGCACGAAATTAACAAAAGTTGGCTGTTTCAGTAGTTTTTGAAGAGGCTTGGTTGTCGAGAAAATTTTGAAAATTAGCCTTCAACAACGCATTTTACAGGTATTCACAGCATGAAATTAACAGAAATTAATAGTTTCAATAGTTTGAAAAGCCTTGGCCAGGGTAAAATACGTGTAAGTAGCAGTTAAGTTACAATTTTACAAATATTTACGCCTTTTGATAATGTAAATTTACTTTTAGTTTAGTGTATATTGGTTTTCTACATTAGTACATTTCATTTTAATAAATTTCCACAATTTGTTATGAAATTCGGTCCATTTGTTTCGAATCCTTTCAGGTTTACCAACTTTTGCTCCACTCACATACTCCATTTATTTTAGTACTCCGTACTGTACGTAATTTTAGTAAGAAATTTACCTATGTGTCGAAACAAAACAAGTATATAACCTGTTTCAGAACAAGAAAAACTCGAAGTTAACAGCGAACATTGACAATTTATTTTTCACAAAAAAGTTACAAAACAACATAACAAACTTACAGTTGTTAATCAGTTGTGAAAAGCATTGCCCACAATTAGCAGACATGACATTAAAACGTTTCTTTTAACAGAAGAGAGAGAGGAAGGGCCTAACGTGCTACAAGCTACAAATGTAATAGACAGGAAGGAGTGTAGTCCAATGCGGATCTTAGATAATTAGCTGCAGACGCCAAAGTCATTAGCTATACACTCTGCTAATGACATGTCAACCTAAGCTTTTAGCCATAACTGATCGGGAGCCGACGTTTAAGCAGAAGAAGAAAAGCATCTACGGCTTTATAGAACTGGCCCGGCTTAATTGTTATGGCGGTGGCTAAAATTTATTACTGCGCTTTATCTTGCAACAGAGGTAGCCAGTAAAATGTTAAAGCCCGGCCCAATGTGTAGGCGACTGAAATTTAAAAGCTAATAACGCACGACCGTTTTTAGAGCAACCACGCAAAAGCTGAAAATAGATAAAACGGACTCGGGGCACCGACCGACACCTCATTTCAAATCGCAGCGGTCTCTTTTAACTTTAAAATTGACAAAAAAATAATAATCGGCATAACTCTGTTACGCGGGGACCGGCCAAAAGCTGGGCTAGACTTAGTCTAATCTGCTTAACTTTCGGATCAGTTTTAGGCTTGCAGGCTTAGGCTTAGGTTTTGATTGGGCTCAGGTTATAGGCGTAAGCTTTTCTGATAGGCTTAGGCTCAGATTTTAGCCTTAGGCTTCAGCTCAGGTTTAGGATTAGTCGCAGGCTTAGGTTAAGTCTTAGGGCTAGGTTCAGCATAAAGGTTTAGGCTAAGGTTTAGACTTAGGTTTCAGCTCAAGTGTAGTATTAGTCTCAGTTTTTAGGCTTAGGCTTAGTCTTAGGGTCTATGCTCACGCTTACATAGGCTCATGTTTAGACTTAGGCTTATAAGCTCAAGATTTTGGATAAGTCTCAGGTTTTTAGGCTTAGGCTTGTAGGCTCAGGTTTATCCTTAGGTTTAGGTTTAGGCTTAGATTACTTTAGGCTGATGTTTAGGATTAGTCTCAGACTTAGGCTTTAGCATTGGGATAGAGTTTAGATTAGTATGGCATAGATTAAGGGTCAAGTTTAGTCCTCACCGCAGCTGAGGCTCAGGCTTATAGGCTCAGATTTGAGGCTTGTAATAGGTTTACATGTAGAAACGGGTGTCAATGAAAACAAACAACTACCCATATAAAAATGTTTAGGCCAGAAACTGGGACTGAGTCGGTCCTGGAGACTAGGGGTCTTGGCTCTTCGTCTGATGGTCGACCGTTTGCGACCCAACGGAGGGCTACAGGAGTGCGCACGGCCATGGAAAGGACCGTCGACGCAGAGTCGATCCGACTGGTCGGAGGCGAATCGGTCGCGACTGCCGTGTAGACTCAGTTTACGCAACAGATTCATCAATGGCGATTCAGAAGAGCAGCAGCAGTGAGCAACATGGCGCGGCAAAACACCAGTCAGATCGGCCAATAAACTGCTCCGATGTAACGGAACGGCAAAAGCCGGAGCGGCAAGTGAGTGGGGCCTTCGCCGCCGCCGGGGGCGCCTGTGCCTGCCCGCCTGGCCCGTGTACCAGTTGCCTGGCTGCGTATAAAACAGCTGCACGATACACTGGAGAGTGACGCAACTCTGTGACTACAACAGCTACACCTGATCCCTTTGGTCACTGGCTGGCTGCTGCTGGCTGACGGACGGGCTCACTTGAGTTTGATTGATGGCTAGCTCGTTAATCAGAGCTTTTTAGTTTTATTCTCCTGACAGGTAGTTAAGGATATCTAGCTGAGAGTGGCTGGTTGATAGGCACTGTCACTGGCTGGCCTACTCAACAATCAGAATTTTCTTTGGAAAATTAGGCTTGAAAACGCATTTCTGATGGCAGATATTCTTTCAAAGAGTACTGACAGATTGTTTGAAAATGTGAAATTGGAATTAGCTATAATGGCTATAGAATATGTTGATGTAAACAAGCTTAAAGGCAGCAAAATCTTTAACGGTTAGACTACAAATGGAACCGAATTACCTATGTACAGTACAAGTATGAACACATGCAACAGGTGATCTGCCAAAGATTTGAGGGACAGGGTTGAGTAAATCGTTCAAAAAAGCACTCAAAATCGTACTTAAGGTATGTGTGAGCTTAAATGGCTGTTTTAGAGAAAAATCGTGTTCAGGCGTTCTGGTCTGAGGAGTCTGGACGTTTCTCGGTGGGGAGCAAATATGTATGGGTGCATTTGATATTTTAGTTATAATGAGGATAGAATTTGCTAATGTAAACAGGCTTAAAGGCAGCAAACTCTTTAAGTTTAGACTAAAATGCAACTACGTACCTACAGTGGCGGCCAAAAGTTTGGGCGCACCCCCAAAATTTTCAGTTTTCTGTTAATAACGCCTGCTCGGTTTGCAGTTTGCGGATGAAGTTGCGTGCTAAGTTTGTGCATAGTAGCCCTGCATAATCTGAAACCATATGGTGTTCGGTCCCCCTCACGTTGCTGTAGTATGAATCCATTTTCCAAAGACCCCAGAAAAATGGGTGGACAAAAGTTTGGACGCACCAAATGATTTTTTAAAAAAACGGAGCAACCTGCAACAATAAAGAACAAGCAAGAATGAAACATGTATTTAGGCGACTAGCACTTTGTTCGGAAGCCATAAGACTTGACCACAACTGCACAGCGATTGGGCATAGATTTGACTAGTTTCTGGCATAAAGACTGGGGAATACAAAGCCAAAATTCTGTGATGGCAGTCTCCAGATCGGACAGATCTAGGGGTGCTTTACTGATAACGTCTCGCTGGACATATCTCCACAAATTTTCGATTGGATTCAGGTCAGGTGACTGAGCAGGCCCGTCCAAAACTGCGACTTTGTAGTTAGCGAACCACTGTTTGACTGACCTCACCATGTGTTCGGTGTCCTTATCCTGTTGAAACAGCCAATTCAGCCTGAGGTTCTGTTCTACATATGACAGCATGATGTCTACCAACATGTTGGTGTAGACGGTTTTATCCATGATCCTATGGATACAATAAATAGGTCCTGGGCCTTTCAATGGGAAAGAAGTCCACATCAAAATGCTACCGCCTCCCAACTTTACAATGCTCTGCACAGTCTGGTCGGAATTCCTCGCCCACAAACGGCTTGACATATAGCCGGCCATTACTTCCGCACCGATTCCACTTCTTTTCGTCCCTCCAGAAAACCTTGGAAGCAATCTACAATGGTTCAATGTAAGTGGGCCTTTGCCCACTGGAACCGTTTTTGCGGTCACAAAAGTTGATAGGTGTTTTTTTCCTTGCGATGCAACAACTCAACCCTTTTCGCAGTAGAATTCGGTGCGGGGTTCATGCAGAGATGCTTTGACCACACGCAGCCTCGATTTCCTCTGTTACCTTATGAGCAGTCTTATGCCGATCAACTATACATCTCGTCACATGGACCCATTCTACCATGTTGTATGCGATTTCAGTCGACTGGTCCGTTTCCGATTGACGTTTGAACCGGTTTCAGTGAAGACAACTAAGGCAGAACGAACACCTATTTCCGGAACACCCAACTTGTCAGGCTATCTGAGATTAGAGAGACCACTCTGTCTCAGCTCAAGCATGAGCACCCTCTTTGGTTGAATAAGTTGGTTGGACTGAGCCATCCTCCAAACTGCCGCTAAATTGCAATAAAAAGAAGACTAAATAGCAGCTACACATATTAACGGCCGCTAGGCTCCCTACAAAACATCTGGAAAGCAAAAAATCAAGATAATCGTAGGTGCGTCCAAACTTTTGTCCGCCCATTTTTCTGGGGTCCTTCGAAAATTGATTCATACTACAGCAACGTGAGGGAGACTGAACACCATATGGTTTCAGGTTATGTAGGGCTACTATGCACAAACTTAGCACGCAACTTCATCCGCAAGCTGCAAACAGAACAGGCGTTATTAACATAAAACTGAA